>JAMKCH010003189.1:0-156042 GCA_023653785.1 Ophioderma brevispina
ATAGTCCATGTCGGAATTGGACCCTAATCCCTAAGGAGCGATAGTCCACCCCTGACAGGTCATTAATCCCTAGAGACTAATAGTCCCTACTTTCGGAAATGGACACTAATTCCTAAGGACTGGTAGTCCATGTCGGACTTGCATATTTATTCCTAAGGCCTGATAGTCCTCTTCGGACTTTCATTCCCACTTGTAGGACTAACATTCCTATAAATCATAGTCCGGGGGACTATAGTTCCTAACTTTGCACATCCCCCGGACTATTAAAACCAGAACTTAGTGTCTCCGGACTATGGCTACAGGGGACAATATCTCCTGCCACACCGGGTTTCCTGAAATCTTGAAAACACGACGAGGTTGCTGTAGTTTTCCAATGCGATAAACCCTGCCATTACCACAAAAATGCCTTGCTATTGAGTTTCGTGTGTAGTTTGGTCTTTATACCTTTGTTACAGTTGTATATACTTGCAAAAATATTGTACTTCAATTAAAATGATTAAAGTGGTAAAAGACAAGAAAAATCGAATGAATTCATGTAGCGGCTAAGTTCATCACATCCGAGAACTACAGGTAAAATAATGCTCCTCGGATAAATTATATGCTCCGAGGAGAAATTAAAATGTTCAGGGAGAAATTCGGGTACTTCTGATACGAATGGCGCTTCATAGAATTTGGTTTCTTGGTTTGCGACAGTGGTGAGCGCGCCATCAGATGAGGAAGTCTACGTCTAGTTACGCCAACTGCTTATCAACTACTTCTTTTTTGGCCATGAGATCAAAGAAAAAATTGTTCATTTTGATTACATACTTCGCAGAAGTAAACCATTTTCCCACTATAAATAATAATAAATATTATAATTACCATTTATTGGGTATGGCAATTGTAAAGGTTGCACATTTTCATTAAAATGAATAAAATGCCATCTCAATTTCTTTCTCAATATCAGTGATCAAGGGACATACACTTTGCTTCATTGACTCAAGCAAATGGTGGCGTTATTGATGAGTAAATCCACCTGGTATTCAGCGGACAAAACACTTCAAATTCCCCTTTGTTTATTTGGAACTGCAGAGCCATTGTTACTGCCCATGCAGCTGAAAAGATGTCAGGCGTTATAGACTCGTTATCCCCGCCCAGTATAGGGTAGACGTTTCACATAGAAGCCCCAAGTACGCAAATGACGTATTGTAGTCAGGTAGAACCTTCATGTGACCGTAAAGTTGAGTATGGACACAATTTTTTGCTGAAAATGATAGATTAAAGTGTGTAGAATAAGAATATGCCGGGGGCCACCTGGGCATCCTTGGCATTTGAGAAATCCAAGATGGCGTCGCCATAAGTGATAATTATCTATTCACCCTATATTATAAACTATGGAGTTACTATAGATATTACTATAGGATCCAATGAAAAATGTATGGCACTTGTAACAGTAAGTCATACTTAAGGAAAAGCCAATCCAATAATTTTAAAATATTGCCATTACAGGCCAAATACCTGCGCTAAAAATAGACGAGAAGTACTTAGGTATGTTGCTAGGACCACAATTAAATGTATTTCTGATACTTTGAAATTGTAACATGACGTCTAATCAATATGGCAGCCAAAACGGGAACATCTCAAAAAATATTTGCACAAATTTATAAGTATTACAGCCTTCAAATCGAAATCATGTGTCAATGACATTAGGAAAGTCCCTTTAACCTAACCAATGTACAACATACATTTCAATTTGTTTTAAATGCGCCAAAATCGAAATAAAACTTAAAATGGTGCAAAGTGGTCAAAATACCATAGGAATTACATTTTTTCACAATATTCACTTCAATTTATAGTTGACCCATTTTATTTATCGGAATTACATGGTATCACGTGGTTTGGTCATTGGTACATTTCTAATTGTTCATTGACACAATATTTATACTGAATTGAATATAATATTTGACATTTGTGTCAAGTATTTTTGAAAAATATGCACGTTTTTTGGCTGCCATATTGAGATGACGTAAGTACAACTTTCAAAAAAAAAAGTATTTTTACAAAGAAATACATTTATTGTGTCTAACAACATAATCTAATACTCATGTTTAGTGTTTAGTCGCAGGTTATGTGCGTTATAATGCATAATTTAAAAAATATAGATTTGGCTTCCATTTTGAATTTGGAGTAGTAATGGACTCAATGTTACAAGTGCCAGGCATTTGTTCATGGGTCCTATAGTATATCTAGTAAACTCCATAGTTTGATAATATAGGGTTGAATAGATAATATAATTATGGCGACGCCATCTTGGATTTCTCAAAAGCTTAAGGATGCCCAGGTGGCACCCGGCAGAAGATCGATTTTACACACCCTTATCTATCATTTTCAGCAGAAAAATGTGTCCATACTCAATTTTACGGGTCAGGCCAAAAGTTGGACCATGGCTACCTGGACTATTGCCATTGATTCGTCATGGCTCTGTATGATTGATGTTTTAAGTAGCGCCGATCGGAATTCATGGCAAGACCTCTTGCTATACTTGGGACTCCTATATGAAATGTCTTACAGTTTTTTGGAACTGAGCTGGCCTCGTTCGCGATTACAATAAACTTGAGAAATTCTACTGTGAGTGAGTTCATTAATTTTGCATTCATAATTTTCAGTGAAAAAGGAGAAATAATGTGAACAAAACTCCTGGGGGATATGTTGCTTGGTAGCTGTAACCTAGCATCTTTGTGCAGAACCACGAGCCAGAACCTTATTGTTGGAACCGATTTCTATCAACTTACCACCATTATAGAAAATTACAAAAGAAGGGGTCTAACGACCTATGCTAACAACACGGTTAAATGAAGAAAATGGTGTTTTACGCGGCAAGTTTTACTGTAAGTTAAGTTTTGTTTCTGCACAAAAGATGTTAGGTCACAGTCTCCAAACACTCTTTAATGATTTTTTGTTCATCTGTTTCTTTCGGAGAAAAATGATGAAAATAGGGCAAAGTTAATTGAACGCGCCCCGTAGAAGCCTTAGGGTTTATTTATTCGTGAAGAGGACAAGTATTCTGGCTGTGCGTATGAAAAAATAGCTCAATCTTAAGCGGGTGATGAGCACCTGAATCTGTTCACCTGTGTGGTAATAACAAGGGCTCGTACTCCAGATAAAAAGTGCTTTATCCTCTGCATACGAGCGGATACTGGGACGCATAACCCCCCGCAGCCGCGCGCAGTGGATGTAATCCTGCTAGAACTAACACGGGGCTCCGTCTCTCATTCAGTCCACGGTAAGGGTATTTAGCGGCTGGGACATGTTTCAGTTGTAGAACGTATGGACCCATCTTTTTCACATTCATTGCGGGGACAATGAATATTAATTATAAAGGAACATATACAGATGTTGAATCTTAAAAAGGGACTTTTAATATGGGGCGAAATAAAACTAGGAATAACAGCAATTTTGGAAAAAATAAAGATTGATTGACGTCACGGCATTGAGTGGTTTATTATTTGGCTTCTACGGGGGGACTTGTCCATTCAGGTAAAAATGAACGTACGTATCCCTACATTGAGAAAAAAACAACGATTATCGTCATCGTACGTCGGTTGGAAATCAGAGGGAAAAGGTTAAATTTTTATGTTTAGACAAATACACGGTGGGTCTTTTGGAAAAAAATAATAGCACTTTGGGCAGAAGATCATGTACAGACTTGATTTAACATAGTCGGATTATATATAGCGGTTCGCCCCGAGAGCAAACTGATATCTGATACCTGACACGTGACCTTTACCTGACACGTGACACCAAACTATTCATCTCGTTACCGTTTATAACACAATACGGCAAGCAGCAAGCATTCTGTATCTCTGTTGTCAACGCGTAATCGATCAAGATGTGAGACTATAACATGTGGTTCTGTACAGGTAGGGTAGGACACGATCTGCTCGATTTGGGCATGGGGGATTCCAAACGGTAAATTATGGAAACTGCTACATGGATTTACTATGGCAGTTTCGGTCCCAGGGACATGAAAAATATCTCCTTAAACCTTTGTTCAAAAGGATCTTAGTAATCATGATAAATTAGAAAAAAATGAAGTTCACATCAATATGCTTCTGTTAAATTACCTGTGCATAACTCAAAGCTCCAGAAACTTCCCCTGCAAAAGTAATCTCTATAAAACATAAGACCCTTGAACAAACGCGCCATGGCTACAGAACTATGCACTCTGTAGCCATGAGCACCGATACACTCTAATATCACACACCCTTATCTATCATTTTCAGCAGAAAAATTGTGTCCATACTCAATTTTACGGTCAGGCCATAAGTTGGACCATGGCTACCTGACTATTGCCATTGATTCCGTCATGCTCTGTATGATGTTGTTAAGTAGCGCCGACGGAATCAATGGCAATACCGATGATGTACATCTACTGGTCACTGATATTTAGGAAAAGAAGTTGTAATGACATTTTATTCATTTCCAATCAAATGTGCAACTTTTGCAGTTGACATACCCCATAGTATTGAAAGTTATAATTAGACAATAATAACTGCGCAGAACTCAGTTACTTCGCCGATATGCGTAACCAATGTCCTTATGCAAGCATCTTTCTCTCTTTGATCCCATGGAGTATGTCTCTTTTCTTTTTCGCTACAAATTGTGGAAAACCTGGGCATGAAATTGATTTCAAATATGTCCAAATGATTGGAGCAATCACATATTTCATCGGGCCAGGATATTTTCCCTATGCCTCTCTTGGTAGAATTCCAGAAAGATCTTTTTCACTAAAGTTGGGTCCTACAATCGATGCCATATTATGATATATTACCCCAGAAGCCCCGGATTTTACCGGAAGATGTCAACTTTTTGATATCAGAAGAAAGCTACTATTTTTCTCATTTACCCTGTTAAATCTTAGAGTCAAAGGATGTTTGGTTTGAAAGTTATGAGCGAAAATGTGCCCCATTTAGGTCGACCAATATTAACTTTACAAAGTACTCTACGGGGCTTACAAAATCACGTTTTTAGCTCTCGCATCAAAACTGATTGAAATATCGGCGCGAAACTTTACAGATGGGGGTTTGGAGTGAAGGCCAATCTATCAAGATGAAAACTTCATATCTTTAAATCGGGCCATCCCCCTTTAAACCGTAGACAAAGAATTAAAAATATGATAAACGCACATTATAATCTTTTGCCAATTTTCTGAACTCTTACGGCGTTTTCCCCTACCGTTTCTGCATCTTAACGGTTTCCACAGTAAAATCCATCAACAACAAGCTAGAATATCACACAACCACTCCTTTCATCCCGCTAACCTGGTAATCCTACCTAGCCGCTATCAATGACATCATCTCGTCTCTTCTACAGAGTGTTCCAAAAAAGGAGACATTTGAGCAATTCAAGCAGTTTACTCAACTAGTATTTCTGTGCATGTGTTTGAGTATTTTTGCACCGGAGTGTTTAATTTTATATCTTTTTAACCATTTAGCATCACTATGCTGCCTTAAAATATATTTTTGCCAAATAAAGATGAAGTGAAATAATGTCAATCGCCATAACTAACTGAAGGTTTTCTTTCTGAGACACACTCTATTGCTGTCAAAAGTGGACGTCTTCGTACGCGGTTTGGCGGATAAATCAGAATGGGAATGTTTATTATTCCATATTAATATTCGGCATTCAACAGCGACCAGATTCATCATGGTATACAATGTGACTGTTGAATTTTTAGCCGCCTTCCCATCATATCTAATATTGAAATTCAATCTTTTGACGAGTTGAGGTACAGGTCCGACACAGAGATCGGAGTTCAATTGTCCTCACCAAGGTGAGATCCATAATTGTAATTTTAATGTTGAAATCAGATTAAATGACGAGTATGGGCCAGGAGCATTTCAATGAACATCGATCTTAGGAATAGCTAAGACTATATTTCTGCGGAATTTCATTTAGCATTTCTTTCATAAACACCTCCACTGTTAAATTTAACAGTCGCTCTAGACACGTTCGGTTGCACTTGTAAACAGCAAAATATATGTGCTATCTCCTCCCCCTTTCTAACTCTCGTTTGCCCGTCACGCTTCTCTTTCATTATTTTTTATATACGGTCCATATTCAAGAGGTTAAAAAACTCGATATAGTTACAAATAGTTTTTTTCTTGTTGATAATGTTTATATTGGAAGTATCCGCTTAACACTTTGCAATGGTAAGGCACCTATATATTATATACTTTTCAAAGTATAACCCTTGACCTCATGGATTGCAAAACTTTACATTTCATGGTTTCCCAGAAAATTAGCATGTACTCAGAGATAGTCAGGAGAGAGTGCTCAACCAATAACCATCAGCTATGTTCGGCCACTGTAGGACGAAGCGTCATCATGCTGAATTGTGGCCTACCCTTCCACGCTCGCCTACGGACTGGTTGACTCTTATATACATTTGCTTGGCGCTAGTAGTAATTCCATGGATGCGAAATGCGTAGCTGCAGTCGCTGCTAAGGATAAGTCCCGAGTATGGATGTGCAGATTTTGTTTCAAGGATTTTGTTGTTAATATTATAACTATACAGCCTGTCTCAAAAAAGTGGTACAATCAGAAAAAAAAATTGGTTAAATATGAAATTTCAAAATAAGTTATTCTTTCTTGGCATAATATTAAAGAACAAAGATCAGGCTTTCCAATGGTGTTTGTTTCATCTTATTTGCTTTGTCAATCCAGAGATATGATCAATTTAGTGCTATATATCAAAATCGATTTTGTGCTACTTTTATGCATGGGTAGTTGCTTCGCCCAGTTATGCCATGCTGTCTAGAAGCTCACAAAAGATTGTAACTTGACAAGAGAAACAAAACACAAATTAAAGTAAACAAAGGAAGTCTAGTTTTATCGACACAAGTTTTTATAGTCAACATAATCAGTTCAATGATAATATCTTCTTTTCATAAATAATAAACAATACAAATATTTATTGCAGTCAATGAAATGGAGCTTTGAATTTATTACAAAATTGGTATCTGTTAAAATCATGCCAGAAGGAATGTAATTACAACCAAAATAAACACTCCAAATCCAAAGAAAGGTTTTAAAAATATTGCAATATCTTTGAAGTCAGTAAAAATTTGAATTTGGAAGCAAAGTATCAAAGTGTTGGTAGGAATTTGCGTTTCATGATACTTCAAGACCATAAAAACTCTCTCCTCCAGGTTGCTGTACGCCGGCTGTACGCTCATGGTTCTCTTCTAACAAACAACAGCATGTCGAATGTTATTCACTTTATCTTAAAGCCAGAACTTACTGATCATAACGTCCGTCATTACGTAACTGTTTTCGTATCTTTTAGAGTTTATTTATGAAGTTAATCCCTTTTTAAAGAATTTCATATCTGTTCAAGTGTGAATAACTTATGTTTAACATATTCGTTCACCGTTTTCACTCAACCAGAAAGTGGCACAAACTCGATTTTTGTGTTCCGCACTAAACTGGAGTTATCTCTCGATTGAAACAAGCAAATGAGATGAAACAAAAAATCCTGAAAAGCCTGGTCCTTTTTCTTTAATGTGATGTACAAAACGATTTTTTTATTGTACCATTTTTTTTAGACAGGCTGTATAATGACTGGGGTCTTTGTGGTTATCATGTGCATAACAAAGCATTTGTCTGCATTGAGTTCCAATTCTCACACACTCTCCACTCTGCATAAGGCATCTATGTCTTTCTGAGCGAGATAGCATCCGTAGGTGATAGTATTTCACGGTACAGTAAGGTAAGCCATCATCAGCAAAAAGCCTGGTCTTGAATGAAACATACGATAGGATCTCATTCACACACAGAAGGAAGAGTAAGGGTCCAAGAACTCTGCCTTGTGGCACCTCGGAGATAATACTAGATGTAGTAGAGTCTTTGCCATCGATGGCAACTTTTTGGGTAGTGTAGTAAGAAAGCATGAAATCCAATTTCGTATATGTTACCAGTAATCCATAATACTTGAATTAGCCTTGTACACGGAACTACGTCAACCTCTTTTCAATAGATTTTGCTATGTTATCCACAGTGAGGATCTTGAGTTGGGTATCACAGCCACGTTTTTCCTAAACCCGTGTTGGCAATCAATAAGAATATGATGACATTTGAGGTGGCACATAATGTGGCAGAGGATAACGTGCTCAAGAACCTTGTACGTAACAGACGTCAAAATACTAGACAATGATTATTTGAGTCATCCGATTCCCTTGATAAAAATAGAGGGCTTTGGCAGACGTACGGTCGGTAAGGAGCTGGTAGGGAGTTTACCGCAGTTTACGGACTGGTTGAAGTAGTGGGGAAAGTTCTGCACTGGGGGAGGATTTCTGGACCAGAAGCCTTTGAAGTTTTTAGATCACGGAGTTTCAGAGTTCCTAAGGGGTCAATTTCAAAAGGAATCGATATCAGGACATTCCTGCTTTAAGTTGTTCATATATGTTGGAGATTCCTGCTTGCATTACAGACTTAAAAACTGTTCAGGATATTAGCTTTACCCTTGCATTCAGACAAGGTGCTGTTGTTTCTATCTTTCAGGGAATGGACACCAACATTGTCTTTCCGTTTTGGCTTCATACTTCCAAAACTTCGTAGGATTAAGTTGGAGGTCCTCATAAAGCATTTTAGAAATATATTTATCGCATCTTTGAGAATTTTCTTGTAGGCTTTACGGGTTTTCTTAAAGTAAAGTGCATCGATTTTGCTCTTTTTACGTTGTCGGTTGTAAATATCTGAAGCTTTCTGTTTTGAAATGGGAAAGCTTAAGAAAGGCAGGTTCATTCTTGTTGATGTGAATCTTGATGGAATGTATCTACTCTGTCAGTAGGAGTATTAAGAGTTGATTTCACTTTGACTGATTGCGAATCATGGTCTTGGAGAAACGTCGCGCCAAATAAACCTTCAGGTCATTACGGAGGTCCTAAAATTTGCCTTTCCTAAACAAGTAGAATTTACCGATGGACTGGCTTCAACAGCCAGTATTCAAATGAACTTTCACAACACTGTGATCATCTAAGCACGGTAAGATAGATAGTATTTGACGCCAGAAATAGAACCATGATACCACGTGCAGGTTCAGTGACAAAGTAGAAACTGTTGTAAATGTCAGTAAACTTCTTACATTGGCCCGAGATGCTACTGCCAGTATTCACAGACTGGTCACTCCAGTTGCTGTCATTGTAACCAAAATCGCCTTGTAACCAAATTTCACAATTTCCCTTTGTCTTGGTGGGCTGACAGATTATTTTATAGCAATTACAGGTGCTACAAGACATTTTTATTAATTCATAAATTGGATCATATCCCTAAAAATCTGACAATCACCGCAAAAAGTGAGGAGGCGGTATTTTTGTTGTTAGATTCAGGAGCAATTCCCAATAACCCAAGGCAGGGGTCCGCTCCGTGATTTTTTTGTGGTAGGTTTTGAAGGTTTAAAGGGACGCTAGGGATAGCGAATTCATATAACTTAGACATTCAACAAAGTTCTTGGTATTTGGTTAGAACAAACAAGTAAAACAAAGGCAAGATAAAATTGCTTATGTTTTAACGTAAAACAGCCTAAATTTAGTATTCCTTCCATTTTTTTCTTTTAATATTTTTTTGCCAGGGGACGCGCGCTCCTTGCCAAGAATCCGTACGTCCCTGGTTTGTCTATCTATTTATAGCGTCGAGTTATATTTGATATTCATTCAAAGCTGCCCATGAATGTGGATTCCGTCCGTGGCAAATGTATCCTCTACATAAAAACCCTTTCCCGCGTGTAGAATTTTGTCTCTCTTGATGTGAAATAAACTATACGTGTTCCACTTGTTAACATGTACACGATGTTTATGCAACACTTTTCCTATATACAACTCTCGTCCCCAATTTTCTCTAGAATGTGAGTGGTAATACGTAGCAGTGTGCACTTTGCAGTAGGAGGCTTACACAAAACCGTCGCGATCATACGTGAAATTCTGAAGTAATCGTTAAACACTTAAAATATTATCCAAACTGTCAGGCCATAACAAGTTGTGCTGAAAGTGTTTTCCACTTCATGTATGTCAGATAATTCAAGACAAACGGGTTCGTTAAAGCTCTAATATTGACAAATATAAACGCTGGGACAGGTTGAGAATATAGGATGAGGCGAGTTCATTGACATGTCTGATACACATTGATGCATAGTCTTGGTGTGGAGACCACGGGTACGACACGTCCCGTGTATAGGTTCAATCCTGGGTTTTGTTCTCCGCACCCCTTGTTAGCCACTGAGCCATTTCTTGTATTGTAAGATGAAATTTCCATCTACGTGTAGCGTTCAAATTCGAATTATGTTTTATTAATTTCTCGTACTCATCGTGAGTGTATCAAGCATTGAATGTAAATGAAAAAAACATGGTGGCGCGTGTTAGGTCAGTAGGGTTCAAGCCCAGATATGTTCATTTTATTTTGTTAGACAGGGTGTCGCACTTTGCTTCAGGGGAGGGAAAAGATGAAATGTATCTATCGACGAAATTGTTGTGGATGATGATTTTTCTCGCTATTGTATTGTAGACAAGGCAGTTCCAGTTCCCGTGTATACCTCTTTTCTCGAACACATTATTTTCTTCCCTTTTTTATAAGTTTTTAATATAACTATCATGTTTATTTCCTCCAGGCAAGTATGGGTGATAAGTATTAAATGGGAAATCCTTGCATCAGAAATGGGACAAGACATCAAGCTTTACAAGTATTTTACTACACCTTTTACTTTCATTACTTTTATAGATACCTTTAGCTTTCTGAATATTACCTATGGGATTCATAAATTAATTAGTGTTACATAGCTCCGTCACCTTTTAAATTCGAACCATTTTCAATCGGGCTTATTTACTATACAATGAAAGGTCAAAATAAATATAATATACTTACTCTATTGTCTAAAACTTTAAAACTCGATATTCTGAAAGTTCTGGGAAGATAATTATTCTGGTTATGTTATACGCTATTTATAGCATATTGTTTTATTTTACAAAAGAAACGCCGTTCGGTAATTTCTTTTTTATAAATTATAGGTCAATCATTTCTATGATTGGACATGGAATTATTTTTACATTGGGCATTGTTGTTGTTCTGTCAGATAGTTCTTGAGAGGTGTTTTTTATACCTTTGCTTCTATTCTAAGCAGCCAATTTCCTTATTGTTTTCTCTGGAAACTAAAAGGTTTGAGGTGGTCTGTTTGCATGTACCGGACAACGAAGTAATGTATACATTATGTTCTTACGTAGTGCCCACATCTCGTCAGGCTCAAAAAAGTTTGTGTTTTCTGATATTGATATTTCGTAGGGTTAGTGTTCGGAACACAACTGCAATTTAACTGCTGATGTCTGGAAGCAACCGACGACCTGCTCTATTACCTACATATAGGTATATACAATAGAAGGCAGCTAAATCAATGTACAATTTCTACATTCTGCTAAAAATGGCTTCCACACAAGATAGATGGTGCACATTGCGAAGGACCGTAATCCCATTTGCAAGGTTCTATGGGCATACTGCTGGACTATTAGGTTAGGGTTAGTTTTAGTTTACAGTAGCGGAATTGGATCAAGTGGGATTAGACTAAACCGATATTGAACCAAGTAGGAATTAGACCAAATAGGATTGGACAAGTGGGAATTGCACCAACTGGGATTTGGACAAATTGGGAATTGGACCAAGTGGGAATTGAGTTCGAAAAGGCACCCGAGGTATTACTCGTAGAACAATTGCTTACCAACAGTTTGTCAACAATGCATGGCATCTGGCATCTGTTGACAAGACGAGCTTGCTGTGGTTGTCAAATTCACTCCATATTATTTCGAACAAAGAGGAAGTTGTGCACAGCCCCTTTAAACGACATCATTTAGCAACTGGCAGACACGCAGATGGCAATGGCCATATCGGCCCAATACTCGGGACTGGGAGGTACAGTAGCTTTTATGAGAATAGTCAAAGGATAGACAGAGATCCCAGACTTAATCGATATAAACTGGTTACATGATGCATGCATGAGACATTCACATGTTCACGCCATTTCGTATTTGTCCATTCATGCAGTCCACATGTTTATAAATTTTCAGAGCTATTTTCGAAACCAATGAAATAGCATGATTATGTTCATGAATATTCATGAGGTGTAATAATTGTAGCTTATAAAGGCATAGTGGTATTATGTAACGTCTACAACCTTGGATTATGTGGGTATTGACTTCCAACCTAGAAAAGAGACACATAAAGGACAACCGTGGCTGACTGAACTGCAGAGGAAGTGTTAATCAGTAACACGACAATGTGATGAACTTTTATTGAGACACACTCGTTTGCCTTACCACTAGACCGAGAGCATCCTCCTGTGATAAAACAAGATCAAAGAATTGAGTGAGAAGATTACATAGTATTTGATTGTACCTTATGCAATAATGTGCGTATAGAGAGGCATACGACAGACAGTGAAAGGGAGACATTTATAAAGCTAACGTCCAACTCATACATAGCATGAGCTGAGCTGTCATTTAAAGGTATACTTACAAATCTTTTCACAAATTTTAAGTTATAAGTTATACAATCTATTGCAAAACTGTTAGGACAATTATATACTTTAAACGTCAGTCCCGCTCCCTTGGTCAATTATGTTTATCGATAGTCAGTAGAAGATTTTTCGAAATGTGCTACATTTGTACAACAACAACATTGTTCCAGATTGTTGGCATAATCTGATATAGGTCAGACTTCATATAGGGCAAGCTTCATGCAGCATTTTATGTCCACAAAGCAATGTCGTTTTTTGTTGAGAAATTGGCAAACAATTGCCTCAAAATATTTGTTCTCTTTTTTGAGAGGTGGGGAAACAAGTCGACGGAAGCGGATTGCAAGCTACAAGCAAACACTCCATGTGATTTATTAAAACATTTGATGTTTGACAGAATGTTTTTTTGTATATTTATGCGCGCGTGTATGTGGTTTTGGTTAGTTCTCAGAAATCATATAAAGCATTTTAAACAAATGTTAAAAAACTTAAGAAACACAAACAAAATGCTTTAGATGCTTAGATGTCTTTGATTTTTAACATTTTTTTAAAAAATATTTTTCAACAAACAGTAAACATACTCACGATAAGGAGTATGAACTGTTGGAGTAATGGCCAATGACCGCCCTAAGGTTGTTGACGCTGATGAAGTAAAACAGAGTTGAATTTTCTTCTACCAGTGGAGGCTCATCTGAGATCAGAAGGCGCCTAGCCATGACCAAGGCTGCAATGGTTAGCCTAAGTAGGATATATGCAGATAGAGGGATTACCAAGTCAACAAAGAAGCGTATTGTTTCTGCCCTTATCTTTCCAATCACCACATATGGTTCTGAATAACAAAAGATGACCAGGGCAGAACCAGCCTTTTTGAGATTTGGTGCTGGCGCTGCATGCTTCGAATTTCATGGTTTATAAAACGAACAAATGCCAACATCTTGGAGGAGATACAGAGCTAAAGAGCGCCTGCTGTCCCATATTCACAGCCATCATGTTAAGCTATTTTGGTAATGTTGCAAGGCGTGAAGGAGACTGTTTGGAGAAGGTCATCATGCAAGGGCGTTTGGAAGGTAACACAAGGCCTGGAAGACCTAAGGCCAGGTGGATGGACCAACTGAAATCTTTGGTTACATCATGCAATCAGTTATATGTCCTCGCAAAGGATCATCAGAAATGGCATGCCATTGTTGCAGTCAGGAGCTGTTAGTCATGACGGGATCGATCAACCTACCAACCAAAATGTATTTTTAATGTTTTGTGTTTCCTAGGCAGTCAAAATGTCATACACTACTGTTCAAGCAAATTTAACAAAAACAATCGTTACTTCAAGTATAGACAGTATGAAATTTGTTGGCGAAATTGAACGCAAAATTTAAAGAAGATTTAACCAACGCTTTAGAAAAAATTATAACAAGCGCAAATGTTAATGTACACGATTATCAACAAATTATCTACATTGATGTGATTAACGCGAATTTTGATAATTGTGTGCTACAACCATAAATGACTATTATTAGGTATATTTAGCCATGTTGTGATAGTGTATTTAAGGAGAAGCAAAAGTAGTTCTCTTATTAAGAATTGTCTTTTACGGTTATATGATGAAACTGGAAGTTTGATTCCAACACAAACAGTGTCTTTAACAAGTGAAAAATACATATCTGGAATTTAATATCCAAATCACGTGTTATATGCTATATACTATTATAAACTTAAGCATCTACTCTTCTTGTTCGCTTGGTAATTACAGTAATCACCAATGATCGCATGAAACCATTAATCATAACATCAAATCAAATCAAATCAAAAGGAATTATTTATTCTGCAAATATAATTGCTTGGATTGAATTTTCTCATTAGCAAAGTTATTGGTAAACATGGCGTGCTTATCATGGAATCACTGATGGCCAGGCCCCATTCCCTGTGGTGCCACCTTTGAAATATGGCGTTGAGAAATGTAAAATCTTAAAAGTAGTTTTATCTTCACTTATTTCGACCATTCTGAGAGCAATAAATGAAATCGGCATTAAAGAATTTATGATGCATTGTGGGTAATATCACGCCGATCACGGGTGTCCTAAAATCTTGAAACCACGGCGAGGTTGCTGTAGTTTTGCAATGCGATGAACCCTGCCGTTACCACAAAAATGTCTTGCTATTGAGTTTCGTGTGCCGTTTGGTCTTAATACCTTTGTCACATTTGTATCTACTTGCAAAAAAATATTTTACTTCAATTAGAATGATTAAAGTGGTAAAAGACAAGACAAATCGAATGAATTCATGTAGCGGCTAAGTTCATCACATTGGAGAACTACAGGTGAAATAATGCTCCGTGGATAAATTATATTCTCCGGAGAAATTAAAATTTTCAGGGAGAAATTTGGGTACTTTTGATACGAATGGCGTTTCATAGAATTTGTTTTCTAGGTTTGCGGCAGTGGTGAGCGCGCCATCAGTTGAGGAAGTCTACGTCTAGTTACGCCAACTGCTTATCAACTACTCATTTTGTTGACAGCATTAAACCTGGAGATGAAGTATCGTACGACTATAAAACATTTTAGTATCAAGATCTAGACTAAAGAGTTCTATATGAGTGAGCGCCCTAGGCCCATTGATCTCTAGCAAAATTTTACTATAATGTAATTATTCTGTACAGTCTATGGAAAAGCTTGGATACTACACATGCCTGGGACATTCTGATATGAAGGAAACACAAATTTTCCACACCGATACACTGGGATGCGTACCTGCACCAAAACACTTTGGAGTTTAATACCAGGACAAGGCTTGTCGCCATGTGAGTGCAAGAAGAACGTAAGTGCAATGGCTGCCATGTAATACATCTGTGTGCTGCTATGCATTATGATGACTTTAATTTATCTTTCCTTGAGTTGACCAGTGACTCTTGAAATGGTTCTTCAGGTGATACAGTCACCTCAAGAGCCATTTCATTTCAAGAGCCACTGACCAACGGCTTGGCATAATAGTATGTTTGATAATAATAATAATAATAATTATTATTATTGTTATGTTTGATGAGAATTTCTGACAAATGGCAGCTATTGTACTTACGACCTTCTTGCATTCCATGACGTTACTTTCTTTCTCTTTTCTTCTTCGCTGCAAATTGTGGAAAACCTGGGCATGAAATTGATTTCAAATAATGTCCACATGGGGGGGGGATTGGAGCAATAACACATTTCATTAGGGCTAGAATATCTTCCCTACGATTCTCTTGGTAGAATTTCAAATCAATTTGAAAAAACTCTGAGCCGCATACATTAACGGTTCTCTTTCAATAAAGTCGGATCCTACAATCACTGCCATATTGTGATATATTAAACCGTAGACAAAGCATTAAAAGTAATTATGACAAACGCACATTATAATCTTTTGCCAATTTTCTGAACTCTGACGGCGTTTTCCCGTACGTTTCTGCATCTCAAAGATTTCCACAGTAAAATCCATCAACAACAAGCTAGAATATCACACAACCACTCCTCTCATCCCGCCAACCTGGTAATCCTACCTAGACGCTATCAATGACTTCATCTCATCGCTTCTACAGAGTGTTCCAAAAAGGAGACCTTTGAGTAATTCCAGCAGTTTACTCAATTTGTATTTCTGTGTTATGTGTTTGGGTATGTTTGCAGCGGAGTATTTAATTTTATATCTTTTTAATCTTTTAGCATCACTCTGCTGCCTTAAATATATATATTTTTGTCAAACAAAGATAAAGTGACTAATGAAACGCTGTCAATCACCATAACCCCCGGCCATAACTAACTGAAGGGTTTCTTTCTGAGACACACTCTATTACTGTCAAAAGTGGACGTCTGCATATGCGGTTTGGCTTTTAAAAGCAGAATGGGAATACGGTATGTTTATTATTCCATATTAATATTCGGCATTCAACAGCGACCAGATTCATCGTGGTTCACACTGTGACTGTGGAATTTTTAGCCGCCTTACCATCATATCTAATATTGAAATTCAAACCGCATCTTTTGACGAATTGAGGTGCAGGTCCGACATAGAGATCGGAGTTCAATTGTCCTCACCAAGGTGAGATCCATAATTGTAATTTTAATGTTGAAATCAGATTAAATGACGAGCATGGGCCAGGAGGATTTCAATGAAAATTGATCTTAGGAATAGCCAAGACTATATTTCTGCGAATTTTCATTTGGCATTCCTTTCATAAACACCCCCACTTTTAAATTTAACAGTCGCTCTAGACACTCTCGCTTGCACTTGTAAACAGCAAAATATCTGGTGCTATCTCTCCTCTCCCCTTTTTGTCTTTGCCCTATCACACCTCTATTTCATTATATATTATATACGGTTCATTTTCAACAGGTTAAAAACTCGTTATAGTTACACATTGAAGTGCAGAGATAGGTACGTCCATTATAATAGCTTGACGTATTATACAAATACATGAATTCTGTTCTTTTTCTACATATCAATCCATGCGCAAGGTTTTGTTTTGTTGTGTTTTCACCTGTGTGTTTTTTGTTTTTGTTTTTTCTTGTTGATAATGTTTGTATTGGAATGGTACGGCAGGTACATATATTTATATGGGATTCATATCCGTACCTTTCAAGTGACTTCATGGATTGCAAAACTTTTTTTTTTTTTTTTTTTTTTAAATCAGATTAAATGACGAGCATGGGCCAGGAGGATTTCAATGAAAATTGATCTTAGGAATAGCCAAGACTATATTTCTGCGAATTTTCATTTGGCATTCCTTTCATAAACACCTCCACTGTTAAATTTAACAGTCGCTCTAGACACTCTCGCTTGCACTTGTAAACAGCAAAATATCTGGTGCTATCTCTCCTCTCCCCTTTTTGTCTTTGCCCTATCACACCTCTATTTCATTATATATTATATACGGTTCATTTTCAACAGGTTAAAAACTCGTTATAGTTACACATTGAAGTGCAGAGATAGGTACGTCCATTATAATAGTTTGGCGAATTATACAAATACATGAATTCTGTTCTTTTTCTACATATCAATCCATGCGCAAGGTTTTGTTTTGTTGTGTTTTCACCTGTGTGTTTTTTTTGTTTTTGTTTTTCTTGTTGATAATGTTTGTATTGGAATGGTACGGCAGGTACATATATTTATATGGGATTCATATCCGTACCTTTCAAGTGACTTCATGGATTGCAAAACTTTATATTCTGTGGTGTCCCAGAAAATTAGCATGTACTCAGAGAGCAGAGAGTACCCAACCAATAATCATCAGCTATGTCCGTCTACTGTTGTAGGACAATAAAGCGTCAGCATGCTGGATTATGGCCTACCCTTCCACGCTAGCGCTGGCCCACGGACTGTGTGACATTGATGTAGAAAAGACTCACTACTCAAACCAGGTCACGCCACATAGAAGATCCCAAGCCAGTGCTTGCTCTTGCCTGTCCCATCCCGCAAAGATTTAAAGTTGCGCCGGATTACTCATTACTATTTGCTTGGCACTAGTAGTATTCTGTGGGATGCGAAATGCGTAGCTGCAGTCATTGCATGCGCATAACAGAGCAATGTCTGCATTGAATTTCATTTCTCACTCACTCTCCATTCTGCATAAGACATTTAAGTCTTTCTGAGCGAGATAGCATCCGCAGGTTATATTATTTTAATAGACTAAGGTAAGCCATCACCAGCAAAAAGCCTGGTCTTGGATGAAACATAGGATACAATATCGTTCCCATACAGAATGAAGAGTAGGAGTCCCAGAACTCTGCCTTGTGGCACCCCGGCGATAATACTAGCTGTAGTAGAGTCTTTGCCATCGATGACAACTTTGTTTGGTAGTGTAGTAAGAAAACCTTGAAATCCAATTAAGTACATGTTACCAATAATCCCATAATAAGTTGAATTAGTCTTTGATGTTGTACGCCGTCAAATACTTTCGAGAAATCAAGCAGAACTGCGTCAACCTGCTTGCCCAGGCATTTTCAAAAGATTTTGTATATGTCTTCCACAGTGAGGAGCTGGAGTTGGGTAACACAGCCACGTGTTTTCCTAAACGCGTGTTGGCAATCAATAAGCATAATATGGTGACATTTGAGGTGGCGGTGGATAACGCGCTCAAGAACCTTGCACGTAACGGCCGTCAACAATATTGGACGATACTTGAGTCACACCGATTCCCCTTGATAAAAATAGGGGGCTTTGGCAGACGTACAGTCGGTAGGGAGTTTGTCACAGTTTATGGACTGGTTGAAGAGAGCGGTAAGAACCAAGGCAGGTTCTGCACTAGGAGATGTTTTCTGGACCTTAAGCCTTTGAAGGGGTCAATTTCCAATGAATCGATATCAGGATATTCCTGCTTTAGCTTGTTCATATATGTTGTATATTCCTGCGTGCATTACATACTTTAAAAAAGAGTTCACGATATCAGCTTTACCCTTGCATTCAGACACGGCGCTGTTGTTTCTATCTTTCAGGGAATGGACAACAACATTGTCCTCCCGCTTCGGCTTCACATACTTCCAAAACTTCGTAGGATTAAGTTGGAGTTCCTCATAAAGCATATCATAAAAATATTTATCGCATATTTGAGAATTTTCTTGTAGGTTTTACGGGTTTTCTTAAAGTGCATTGATTTTGCTTTTTTACGTTGCCAGTTGTAAATCTCTGACGCTTTCTGTTTTGAAGGCGGAATTTAAAGTTTAAGAAAGGCAGGTTTAATCTAGTTGATGTGAATCTTGATGGATTGTATCTACTCTCTCAGTAGGAGTATTGAGAGTTGATTTCAAGAGGACCAATTCTCTTTGAATGATTATGAATCTAGGTCTTGGAGAAACGTCGCGCTAAATAACACGTAAACTCAATACGAGGGTCCTCAAATTTGCCTTCCCAATACAAGTAGCACCTACGGGTGGACTGGCTTTGGTGTATTACAGGAGTATTAACATTAATTTACACAACACTGTGATAATCTAATAGTTTTGATGCCAGAAATAGAACCAAGATACCACGTGCAGGCTCAGTGACAAGTTCTTCAGGGCAGAAACCTTGGCAAATGTCAGCAAGCTTCTTGCATTGGGCCGAGATGCTACTACTAGTATTAACAGACTGGTCACTCCAGTTGCTGTCTTTGAGGTTAAAATCGCCTTGTAACAGATTTCACAATTTCCCTTGTCTTTTGGGCTTACAGCTTAATTTTAGAGCAATTACAGTGCTACACGACATAAATTGGATCATATCCCTAACATCCCTAGAGGAAAATCTGACAATCACCGCAAAAAGTGAGGTAGCGATATTTTGTTGTCAGATCCAGGAGCAATTTCCCACTAACCCAAGGCAGGGGTCCGCTCCATGATTTTTTTGTGGTGGGTTTTGAAGGTTTTAAAGGACGTTAGGGATAGTGAATTCATATAACTTAGACATGCAACAAAGTTCTTGGTATTTGGCTAGAACAAACAAGTGAAAACAAAAGCTAAATAAAATTGCTTATGTTTTAATGTAAAACATAGCCTAGTATTCCTTCCATCTTTTTTTATTTAGTCTAGTGGGTAGAAGGGGTGTTCGTGCACCCCCCTGAAATAAACTTCTAATCAATGTCACTATATCAGAAAAATGCGTTAGAGAGAAAACGATTAGCTATGTCATACGAATCGTTCTATTTGCCTCCTTGACACATGTCAATGTTTCCAGGAGTGTAAGTTTGTGCAATAGCTTCAGAAACAGTTATTTCCAAAATGCAACTGCATACTTTTTTGTGGTGATCTACCTTTGTAAAGGATATGGTCTTTCATTGGGTCCTTCTGTAGGCGTTTCAGCAGGTTCTCAGAGCGATATGTTTTCGTTTTCATATCTCACACACACACACACACACACACACACACTCACTTACAAAAGCAAACACAAACAAAAAGCAAGGGTAACAAAGATAACAGCAAGATCTCACTCTGTTTGAAGATATGAGATCCAATGTCCTACAAGACTGTAACAAATGCTTTCTGGTTGGCGCCGACATACGAATCGTTCTATTTGCCTCCTTGATTTACGCTACAATATGGATAGCACATAACAGATGCGTCGAAGACGGAAGAATCCTTTTCTTCACGTTTTCCGGACGTTTTCTTTTTGGCTGATTACAACATGTCACTGTCTAAGTGTTACATTAGTCTTTAATTATTGCACACATTGATTTAAAGAGAAATGCTTAATGCTTTTTAAATGTATTTAATGAGTACAGATTTTTAAGTCTAAATGTTGATAATCTTTGTTTTGAGATGATTTTAGAAATGTCTTTGGCCAAGTAATTTTTTTCTCCTGCAGTTCCTTTAAATTTACTGAGGTGTAAAACTACCATGATACAATATGGATATCACACTTGCATGTTGGCAGAGAGTCATTGGAGACTGTAGAGTTCTGTCCTTCACGGTTTCTTTTCAGTATCTTAGTCTCGCATTAGTCTTGTATCATTGCATACCTTGAATTTAAAAGAAAAATGTTACAAGTATTATCTGGATCTGGATTGGTTTTAACTCCAGCCAAACGGGGTCCCATCACACTAGAGTATTATGTATAGATGTGCATGTCTAAATTTACTCGGCCAACAAAGTTTCTTACAATTACCCCAAAACGAGACTATCGACATTGAAGGCCCTAATTTGCATATTCTTATAATTTGCAGGTGAACATGTTAGTAACACATGAACATAAATTATGAGTACCTTTTAAATTATCCTCGACAATCAAAAAATAGGTCTCGTCATCTATGTGGGAAGGTATGTGGAATATTGGCCAATATATACCCAAATATGGATTTTTAGCTAATGGCGATCCTAATTTGTATATTATGTCATCATGGAAAGATCTGGTAATTTTCAAAATGATTCCATCTTGATCTTTGACCCTCAAAACATAGGTCCAGTCATCTTATTTGTTCAATTATCAACAGTATTGGTTGAGATATATCGAAAATTGTATTTTTAGCTAATGGCGACCCTAATTTGCATATTCGTCATCAGGGGGGACATCTGGTAATTTTCAAAATGGTTCCATCTTGATCTTTGACCCTCGAAACAAAGGCCCAGTCACCTCATTTGTTCATTTAGCAACAGTATTTGCTAAGATATATCGAAAATGTTATTTTTCTGTAATGGCGATACTAATTTGCATAAATTTGCATAAAAATGATACGTGGGACACTTTTTTATTTTTTTTTAACATAGCTAATCGTTTTCTACGCATTTTTTCTGATATAGTGACATTGATTAGAAGTTTATTTCAGGGGTGTGCATGAACACCCCTTCTACCCACTAGACTAAATAAAAAAGATGGAAGGAATACTAGGCTATGTTTTACATTAAAACTAAGCACATTTATTTTGCTTTTGTTTTCACTTGTTTGTTCTAGCCAAATACCAAGAACTTTGTTGCATGTCTAAGTTATATGAATTCACTATCCCTAACGTCCTTTAAAACTTCAAAACCCACCACAAAAAAATCACGTAGCGGACCCCTGCTAATCGTTTTCTACGCATTTTTTCTGATATAGTGACATTGATTAGAAGTTTATTTCAGGGGGGTGCACGAACACCCCTTCTACCCACTAGACTAATTATTTTCTTCCCTTTTTAATAAGTTTTTAATATAACTATCATGTTTATTTCCTTCAGGCAAGTATGGGTGATACGTACTAAATGGGAAAATCCTTGCATCAGAAATGGGACGCGTCATCAAGGTTTACAAGTATTTTACAACACCTTGCACCTTCATTACTTCTATAGATACCTTTAGCTTTGCTTACTGAATATTACCTTAGGGATCCATAAACTAATTAATGTTGCATGGATCCATCACCTTTTAAATTCGAACCATTTTCAATCGGGGTTAATTACGAGTACCATAAAATGAAAGGTCAAAATAAAAATAATATGCTTACTCTATTGTCTAAAAGAAAATGTTTTAAAATTCGATATTCTGAAAGTTCTGGGAAGATACTCTGGTTATATACGCTATTTATAACATATTATTTCATTTTACAAAAGAAGCGCCGTACAGTAGTATAGTTATTTCTTTTTATAAATTATAGGTCAACCATTTCTATGATTAGACATGAATTGTTTTTACAGTGGATATTGTTCTTCTTCTGAGAGGTGTTTTGGCCCACATTTTGTTTTACTTTTGCTTCTAAGCAGCCAATTTCTTTATTGTTTTCTCTGGCAACCAACAAGTTTGAAGTGGGCTTATTGCATGTACCGAATGTATGAATTGTGTTGTTACATAGTATCAACATCGCACCAGGCTCAAAAAAGTTTGGTTTTCTTATATTGATATTGCGTAGGGTTAGCTTCAGAACACAACTGCAATTTGACTGATGATGCCTGGAAGCAACCGACGACCTGCTATTTACCTATAGTTATCTACAAGAACACAGCTAAATCAATGTAAAATTTCTACATTCTGCTAAAATGGCTTCCACACAATTATTTCCAATCAATATGGATGATGCACATTGCGAAAGACAGTCATCCCATTTGCAAGGTTCTATATGGCCTTGTACTTGACTATTAGGTTAGGGTTAGTTTTACAGCTAGCGGAATTGGACCAAGTGGGATTAGACTAAACGGGTATTGGACCAAGTAGTAATTGGACCAAATAGGATTGGACAAGTGGGAATTGCACCAACTGGGATTTGGACCAATTGGGAATTGGACCAAGTGGGAATTGGTTTTAAAAAAGTATTACTCGTACTCGTAGAACATACGTCACGTAGCCTGCCAGGTACGACTCCATGATTCCAACCCCCTCACCCATCTTTCAAAATTTGTGTGACTGTGTTCCGGCCTTTCTCCGCTTTTAAATACACCCGTATCTAGTCATTAAGCAACTACGCATGCGCTAATTACTTAGCAACAGTTTGCCGACAATGCATGGCATTTGGCATCTCTTGATAACAAGGCGAGCTTGCTGTGGCTGTCAAATTCACTCTATAGTATTTCGAACAAAGAGGAATTTGATAGAACCAAAATCAACGAAAAACATCATTTCGAGAAGAAAGTTGTGTACAACCCCTTTAAATGATATCATCTAGCAACTAGCACAAGCAGATGGAAATGACCATATGGGCCCAATACTCCGGGCTGGGAGGTACAGTACCTTTTATGAGAATAGTCAAAGGATAGACAGAGATCCCAGACTTAATCGATATAAACTGGTTACATGACGCATGCATGAGACATTCACGTGTTCATGCCATTTCGTATTTGTCCATTCATGCATTCCAAAAGTTTATCAATTTTCAGCGCTATTTTAGTTTGTGATTTGGCCCTTTTCACAGACATAACTAAATTATTTTTGCGGAAGTTAATTAAACCTTTCCACTTTAGAAGTAAACAATGATACCACTAACTGCTTCTATTAATAGAGACTGTGTTGTAATTATTATCCGGTCAATCCAGCAGAAAATAAAATTGGACAGGATTTCAATTTTCTTCTACAAATTATTGACTCTATGAGGAAAACTATGTTTTTATTCTTTATTTCTAAGAGTATAAAAATCGTTTGTAGACAAGTCAAAAACAATCACAAAATGAAAGTACCTTTGAGAAATTTTCCCTTAAGGAGTTAGCATTGCTACACTTAATAAATGACAATGCCAGTATCGCCCTTTAAAATTGTGCGCATCGTACAGCTTGTTTTCCATGTGAGAGACATGGTTAACACTTAACCGAATGACCTAATATTTCAGTCAGACAGGGAACAAACTATGTTTCTTATGTCCCTTTTTTAGGATCTTGGCTGAGAGTAAATACCACAGGTAGGTGTTGCATAACACAAGACGAATGCCTCTGAAAAGAGCCTGCAACTAATAAAGATTATAGATTAGTTGACCACCCAGGATTTGCTTGTCTCTGTCAAAACATTGTTAGTTGTGGTTTACAAAGGCATAGTGTTATATAACATATATACAACATTGGATTATGTGGGTATTGACTACCAACCTAGATGCGTCAGATACATGTAGGACAAGCTACATACCGTAGTTGACTGAACTGCAGAGGAAGTGTTAAGCAGAAACAGGACAGTGTAAGCGTGTGATGAACTTATACGAGACACACTCGTTTGCCTTACCACTAGACCGAGAGCATCCTCCTGTGACAAAACAAGATCAAAGAATGGAGGGAGAAATGGGACAATAGTATTTGATTGTACCCTTATGCATAATATGCCTATAGAGATGCACTACTACAGACCGTGAAAGGGTACAGTTATAAACTAACGTCCAACTCAACTATTACCGAGAGCTGAGCTGTGATTTAAAGGTACATTACAGATTTTTTCACAATTTTTTAAGGTTATCAGTTCGACAATCTGGTGCAAAACTGTTGGGAAAATTGATAGGTTGAACGCCTATCCCGATCCCATGGTCCAATTAGGTTTATCGCTAATAAATAGAAGATTTTCGAAATGAGCGACATTGTACAACAACACTGTTGCAGATTGTTGGCATAATCTGATAATAGGTCAGCCGCAAGCGTCATGCAGCATTCTATGTCCACAAAGCAATGTCGTTTTTTTGTTGAGGATTGGCAAACAATTGCCATCAAAATCTTGTTCTCTTTTTTTTGAGGGGGTGGAGCTGGAACCAAGTCGACGGAAGCGGATTGCAAGCTACAAGCAAACACTAAATTGTGATTGATTAAAACATTTGACGTTTGACAGAATGTTTTTGTGTATCTTTGGTGCGCGTTGTGTGTATGTGTTGTTGTTTGTGTTCTCAGAAATATATAAACGCATTTTAAAAAACAAAATGTTAAAACCTTAAGAAACACAAACAAATGCTTCAAATGCTCAAGATCTTTTAGTTGAACGATTTTCAAGAAAATGTTTTTCCAAACTGAGACCGGGCATTTTAACTTTCTATAATGTTTTACAACAGTAATGGCAAAAATCAAACTAGATCATGACTGTTGGTGTAATGGCAATGCAGATGTTGACGGTGAGAAATATACAAGTCACACACGAAGTTCAATTTTCTCAGTCAGTACCCGAGGGATGCTGCTCAACTGAGGTTCAGGATGCGCCTAGCCTGGCCAAAGGAACGTTTTTTGTTTTTGCCTCTCCCAGGCATTATGTTAGCTATTTGGTCATGGCGTGAAGAGACTGTTTGGGAGAAGTCTCATACAATGGTGTGTGGAAGGTAACAGAAGGCCTGAAGACCTAATGTCAGGTGGATAGACCAACTGACAATCTTTTGGTTACATCATGCCATCTACACGTACTATAATGCCCTTGCAAATCATCAGAATGGCATGCCATTGTTGCAGTCTCGAGTTGTCCGTCATGGCGGGATCGATCAACCAACTCAAACCCCAAAATGTGTTTAAAGGAGACACCTTTATCAGAATAGCTAACCTAATATACGCTATAAAAACAATTATTGAAACACATATGGAGTGGTTCATAAGAAAAACGTAGTATACTAACCATAAAACGCATTAAAAGCACTTTTGGTCCTGACCCTGCGCTATTTTAAATTCGCGCTAGTGTATTGGGATATGTATTTGTGTTATGCTATACGGACGGCACAGTATCGTCAAATGCATCTCACACATGATCTTTCATAATGTGTATTTCCTATGGCATGTATGACCTACACGTGCGGGTCGTATCGCATAACACGTTATACCTAGCGCGATTTTTATTTTAATAGCACATGGTCAGACGAGATGGTTTTTTCATAATTCATTGTTAGGGTTGTTATATAATCCCGTTTTCTATGAACCACTCGATATGTGGTCAGAATTATTTAATAGTGTATTTGTTTAATATTATTCCGTTGTTGTACTGTTCTCCTTTAATGTTTCATGTTTGCTAGTATGGGTCAAATGATCAATACACTTGCAAGCAAATTAGCAATACCAATCGTTACTCTTCAACTATAGACAGAAGAATCTTGGGTGAAATTTAACCATATTTAAAAAAGATTTAACTTAACCCCTCTTTGGAGAATTGTAACGACGCAATGTTATGTACACGATTATCAACAAATTATCTACTTAACTGATTAACGCGCAATGTTAATGGGGATAAGATGTTATATCTTTGTTAATTTTTGTGTTACAATGTTATTTGGGCCATGTTGTGATGTGTATTTAAAGAGAACAAAAGAGTTCTTCATTATTACAAGTATTGTTTTTAACGATTATTTTAGATATGATGAAACTAGAAATTTGATTCCAACACAAAAAGTACCCTTTACCAGTGAACAATACATAGCTGGAACTTTAATATCCATTCACGTGGTTATATGCTTTATAATACTGTAAACTTAACATCTACTCTTCTTGTTCGCTTGATAATTACTGTAATTTAAAAAAAAAAAAAAAAAAAAAAAAAAAAAAAAAAAAATATATTTAAAATAATATACACTGTTAATTGATGTCATATCGAGGCTTGGATTTCAAGTTCAGGCTAAAAGGAGGTTTGGCGTTCTTTAACCAAGAATATATAGGCCATCCGCTTTTCCTTTCAGATGGATAATCATCACTCACTCTCTTGATTGCAACTTTCAGGGAAAAATCTCCCAAGTTTATTTATTCTTTTTCTTACAATGTTTAACATTTAGAAATACCTAATGCAGATGAAGGCCTATTCTTGAATCATCAGAATCGAGTCGTAAGATAATTAGTACTTTCTTTCTGAATGATTTAGGATATACACACGAATGATCATTGTTGGAACTTTAATTCCACTTACATGAGGGCCTTTTATCAATTTTGGAGAATAAAATCCAGACTGAGCTTTCGTCTTTAATTATTCATTTTAGACTATTGTTAGCGGGTGCCTGTTTTACGGTTTTACTGAGGTTACCTGGTCCTGGGCAATTATTTCTTCACAACCAGAAATTGCTCTAGTATTTGGTCATGCCTTTTTTATCGTTCGAAATATTTGCTTTGCGTTTTGGATCTTATACATAACAGTTTTTTACAGTATGAAACAAAACGGAACTGGAGTCTCCTATTTTATTTTCCTTGTAGGGCCGAGGCTATAGGATATAGTGCTGAAAATCAATGTGCTAGAGTTTGCAAGGGGAAACAATAAGATAGGAAACACCGAGGCTTCCAGATTAAGTTTTGTCGCCGAGTCATTGAACTTTCGTCATGGAAAATTGGCAATTTTGTTCGGGATTATTTTTTTGAAGTTAGGTGCAAATTGGACCATCCTCATTATAGCCTTAATTAGTTCGCAGAGAAATTCATGCCAATTATGATAGTAAATCAATATGATAAATAAAACCAGGCTTCTAATTTTTCCCCAAGGTATTGTCTATTTCTTTCTCCCGTGGCAAAAATATGCTACGCCGGTTAAATTATATCTCCGAGGAGAAATTAAAATTTTCCGGGAGAAATTCGGGTACTTCTGATACGGTGGCGCTTCATAGAATTTGTTTTCGAGGTTTGCGACAGTGGTGAGCGCGCCATCATTTGGGAGAGAGTCTACGTCTAGTTGCTGCCAACTGCTTTCAACTACTTCTTTCGTGACAGCATTAAACCTATATATGCAGTATCGTAAGATTTTAAACTTTTCCTTATCACTACTAGACTAAAGAGTCTATATGAGTAGCGCCCTAGGCCCACAGAACTCTAGCAAATTTTACTAACTGTACTGTAATTATTCTGTACAGTCTATTGAAAAGCTGGGCTACACACATGCGGGACATTCTGATATGAAGGAAAACAATTCCCACACACCGACCCAATGGTATGCCGTACCTGCTCCAAAACAGGCTATCGTCATGTGAGTGCAGACCGCAAGAAGGTCGTAAGTGTAATGCTGCCATGTGGATACATGGTGCTGCTATATTTAGGATGACTTTTATTTATCTTTCCTTGCGTCAGTGACTTTGAAATTATTCTTCAGTTCAACTTGTGTCGCTGAAGCAGTCAGAGTCACTGACCAAAGACTGGCATAATAGTATGTTTTGATGGGATTTCTCTCAAATCGGCGGCTATGGCACTTACGACCTTCTTGCGTTCACATGACGTTATTTTCTTTTTGCTGCAAATTGTAAAGAACCTAGCTTAAAATCTGAGTCGAATATGTGCAAATGATAGGAGCAATCACATATTTCATCGGGGTCTGAATAGTTTTCCCTTCACTCTCTTGTAAATTCCACTCATGCCTCTAAAAACATCTGAGGCCGGATCCGTAACGGTTCTCTTTCATTAAAGTGGAATCCTACATGCACTGCCATATTGTGAATGTATTAAACCGAACATAGCATTAAATATGATAAACTCACATAAAATCTTTGGCCAATTTTCTGAACTATTACGGCGTTTTTCCCCACGTTTCTGCACCTCAAGATTTTCAATGTAATCCCATCAACAACAAGCTAGAATATCACACACCACTCTTTTCATTCATCCCCAACCTGGTAATCCTACCTAGCCACTATCAATGACATCATCTTTTCTACAATGTTCCAAAAAGAAACCTTTCAGTAATTCGAGCAGTTTAAAACTCTCATTTTATTTCTGTGCATTTCGTTTTGAATATTTTGCACCGTAGTGTTCATTTTATTTGTTTTTTAATCGTTTGGCACAAATTTGGCCTCCTTAAAATAGAATTTTTTGACAAAATGGTGAAGATGAAGTGAATCACCATAACTAACTGAAGGTTTCATCTTTTTGAGACACACTATATTATTGTCAAAAGTGGACGTCTGCATATGCGGTTGTCGGTTTTACAAGCAAGAATGGGATACGGTTGTTTATTATTACCATATTAATATTCGACATTCAACAGCGAAACCAGATCATAATGGTTCACACTGTGACTGTTGAATTTTAGCCGCCTTACCATCATATCTAATATTGAAATCAACTCGCATCTTTTGACCGAGTTTGAGGTTTACTGTCCAACACAGAGATGGAGTTCAATTGTCCCTCAACCCCAAGGTGAGATCCTATTGTAATTTTAATGTTGAAATCAGTTATGACGATCATGGCCAGGAGGATTTTCAATGAACATCGATCTTAGGAATAGTCAAGAACTATGTTTCTGCGGAATTTCATTTGGCATTCCTTTCATAAACACCTCTACTGTTAAATTTAACATCCCGCTCTAGACACTTTTCGCTGCATTGTAAACCAGCAAATATCTGTGCCATCTCCCCTCTCTCTTTCTAACCTCTTTTGCCACATTCCGCCTCTCTTCATTAATATATATTATATACGTCCATATTCAAGAGGTCTATTTTTACCCAGGAAATTGCATGTTCAATTTTTAATAGTTTTGGCGTATAAAATACAATGAGTTCCGTTCTCTTTTTTCTCTATATCATCCATGGGGGCATATTTTTAAATTTGTGGTGTTTTGCTCCGGGTGTTTTTTCTTGGTTGATATGTACTCCCTTGGCTCCGTAGACGAAAATGGCCACCAACCTTACGATCCCGCCCTAATAGAGGTGGCGGTATTTTGTTGTTATATTAGCTAGATCTAGGAGTACTGTTCCTCCCCGTAAACGCAGGCAGGGATCTGCTTCCGTGATTTGAAAAGGGCTACAAATAGCATTTAGGGATTAAAGGATATTGGAAGTATCCGCTAACACTTTGCAAGATAGCAGCTATATATTTTATATATTTTTTCAAAGTATTGTAACGTGGTAAAACTTTACATTTCCGTGGTGTACCGAAAAGAGCAAGTACTCAGAGATAGAGTCAGCAGAGGTGCTCACCAATAATCATCAGCTATGTTCGCCCACTGTAGGACGAAGTGGTCCTACCCTTCCAACCACGCTCGCCTATACGGACTGGTTAACATTGATGTAGACAAAACCTCATCACTACTCAAACCATGTCACATAGAGAACCCCAAGCCCAGCGCTTACTCTTGCCTGTCCCGCAAGATTTAAAGTTGTGCCGGATTAATCTTACATGTTGCTTGGCACTAGTAGTAGTAATTCCATGGATGCGAAATGCCTAGCTCAGTCGCTGCTGAGGATGAATATGGATGTGGAGATGTTTTTTCAAGGGTTTTGTTTCATTTATAACTATGTTTGACTGGGGTCTTTGTGGTGGTCATGTGCCTAACAAAGCATTTGTCTGCATTGAGTTCCAATTCTCACATACTCTCCACTCTGCATAAGGCATCTATGTCTTTCTGAGCAGAATAGCATCCGTAGTGATAGTATTTCACGTACCGTTAAGGTCAAGGCCATCATCAGTAAAAAGCCTGCCTTGTATGAAACATATGATAGAATCTTGTTTCACATACAGAAAGAAGAGTAAGGGTCCCAGAACTCTGCCTTGTGGCACCTCGGAGATAATACTAGATGTAGTAGAGTCTTTGCCATCGATTTCAACTTTTGGGTAGTGTAGTAAGAAACATGAAATTCCCACTTTCGTAAATTCTTAATCCAGTAATCCATAATCCCATAAATTGAAATTAGCCTGTACCGTAACTACGTGACCGTCCAACCTGCCTGCTCTCTTTTCAATAGATTTTGCTATGTTATCCACATGAGGATCAGTGAGTTGTTTGGGTATCCCAGCCACGTTTTTCCTAAACCCGTGTTGGCAATCAATAAGGATATGGTGACATTTGAGGTGGCACAATGTTGCAGGGAAGACGGTGCTCAAGAACCTTGTACGTACTGTCAAAATATTGGAGAATGATTACTTGAGTCACCACCCGATTTTCCCCTTGATAAAAATAGGGGGCCTTTGGCAGACGTACGTCATTAAGGAGCATGGTAGGGAGTTTACTCAGTTTAAATGGACTGGCTGAGAGAGCACGTAAAGAATGGGGCAAGTTCCTGCACTAGGGGAATGGTTTCCCTGGACCAGAACCTTGAAGTATTTTAGATCACAGGTTCAAAATATTGGTTGATGTGGATCTTGATGGAATCTATCTACTATCTAAACTGATCTACTCGTTCAGTAGGAGTATTAAGAGTTGTTTTCAAGAGGAGCAATTCTCTTGATTGTGAATCAAGGTCTTGGAGAAACGTCGCGCCAAAACAAACCTTCATGTCATTAAACGAAAGGTCCTGAAATTTGCCATTCCTATACAAGTTGAACCTCCGAACTTTCACAATCCCGGTAAGTTGGATAGTATTTGACGCCAGAAATAGATCCAGATAACACGTGCAGGTTCAGTGACAAGGCAAAACTTTGCAAAATGTCCAGTAAAAAAAAAACCCCTTTCATTGGGCCGAGACGCTACTACGTATTCATAGACTTGGTCACTCCAGTTTCTGTCCTTGTGAGGTTAAAATCGCCTGTAACCAGATTTTCACAATTTCTCTTTGTCCTTGGTGGGCTTAGAGAATTATTGTTATGCAAATAAATTTGCTACCAAACCTTTAATAATCCATAAATTGGATCATACCCTACCGTCTCTAGAGGAAAATCTGACAATCACACCGCAAAAAGTGAGGTAGCGGTGGTTTTTGTTGTCATATATAGGAGCAATCTCCCACTACCCCACGGGAGGGTCCCGCTTCGTGATTTTTTTTGGTGAGTTTTGAAGGTTTTAAGGGACATTTGGGATATATAGAGTGAATTCATATAAATTAGACACTCAATATAATTTTTTGGTATTTGGCTAAAACAAACAGTGAAAACAAAGGTCAAAATAAACATTGCTTATGTTTTATGCAAAACATAGCCTAATTCAGTATTTCTTCCATCTTTTTGCTTGTAATAATTTGCCAGGGGACGCGCGCTCTGTTTGTTAACCTATCGTCGAGTTATCGTTTGATATTCCTTCAAAGCTGCCGGCAACTATACCCTCTACAAAAAAAACCTTTATCGCGTGTATAATTTTGGAAAACGAATGTAGCTTGTCTCTCTGATGTGAAATAAACTATACGTTGTTAACATGTACACGATGTTTATGCAACCCTTTTTTCTATATACATTCCTCATCCCCGACATTCTGTGGAATGTGAGTGGTAATACGTGGTAATTGTGCACTTTGCAGTAGGAGCTTACAAAAAAACCTTCCGCAATACTTAAAGGGGTGCGTGTTCGTATCGTCTTTGGGACCCCCCCTGATTTACCCGGAAAGTAGTATCGATTTTGATATCAGTAAAGGCCGTATTTTTTCTTCTTGCGGTCCTGAAAGTTGATGTGAGCCCTCGACTCCATTTCATTTCCCCAAGATATAAAACAAAAACCGCCTGTTTTAGTGGTTAACCAACTTTTAAACTTATCACAGTATTGAATAGGGCTTTTGCAACATGCATTATTGCGTCTACCATCAAAACCGCAAGTTGTTTCCCACTGTACTTGATGGGGTGTATGTGCCAATGGCACGTCCCGTATCAAATCATGTCGAGTTTCACGCTCTGTGTATCGAGTTTTCCTTCCTCGCCATAGGTCGAGTGTGCAGCGTTATAATGTCGAGTTTACAGCGCGCTTAATCTTGTCCAGTTTGCCCTCTATACAACGAGGTTTTGCTCTCTATATGGTGGAGTTTGACATAACTCGCATGATTTTTTTTCTCAACAATGAGCAACTCTACATGGATTTTCTTTTTTACGAGAAAAAATCATGTTGAGAAAAAATCATGTCGAGATTTTGAACTCCGGCATGATTTTTTTGTTCGGACATGAGGAAAACTGGACATGATTTATGTCAAACTCACATATAGAGAGCAAAACCGATGTATAGAGGGCAAATTGGACATATAGCGCTGTAAACTCGACTATAACGCTGCCACACTCGACTATGGCGAGGAAAAACTCGATCACAGCGCGTGAAACTCGACATGATTTTTTGGGGTGTGTGTGTAAAACAATAATGTCGAGTTGCTCATGTTGAGAAAAGAATCATGTCGGTTTGGCTCATGTTGAGAAAAACCTTCCATCATGTTCGAGTTGCTCCTGTTGAGAAAAAAATCATGTCCAGTTTTGCACATGTTGAAAAAAATCATGTCCAGCATTTTTAAAACCTCGGACATGATTTATTCTGACATGATTTATGAACTCGGCACATAGAGTTCAAACTGGATAGGCAGCGCTGTAAACTCGACATATAGCGGGGTAACTCGAATATACAGCGCATGAAACTCGACATGCGAGGGAAAACTCGCCATGATTTGTATCTTGGAGCGTGCCATAGTGAAGTGCCAGCTCTCATATCAAGTAGAGAACACAATACACATAAATCGGAACAACCACCTTTAATACGTGAAATTCTGACGTAATCGTTAACCCTTAACATATTACATTCTCAAATGTCAGGGCAAGGCCATAACAAGTTGTGCTGAAAGTGTTTTTCGCACTTCATATATGTCCGATAATTCAAGCGCAACCAGTTCGTTAAAGCTCTAATAATTGACAAATATAAACGCTGGGACAGGTTGAGAATATAGGATGAGGCGAGTTCATTGACAGTCTGATACACATTGATGCATGTCTGGTGTGTAGGCCACGGGTACGACACGTCCCGCGTATTGTTTAATCCTGGTTTTGTTCTTCGCACTCTGCCTTGTGAGCCACTGACGTTTTCGTATCGTAAGATGAACTTTCCATCTACGTGTAGCGTTCAAATTTCAATTATTTTTATTAATTTCTCGTACTCAGCGCGAGTGTATCAAGCTTGCCTGCAAATGAAAAGACATGGTGGCGCGTGTTAGGTCAGCAGGGGTCAAGCCCAGATTGTTTTCATTTTATTTTGCAACAGGGTGTCGCACTTTGCTTCAGGGGAGGGAAAAGAAGAAATATATCTATCGATGAAATTGTTGTGGATGATGATTTTTCTCACTATTGTATTGTGTATTGTTCCCGTGTATACCTCTTTTCTCCAGCATATTGTCTTTTTTTGATATAACTATATTTTCATGTTTATTTCCTACAGGCAAGTAGAGATGATACGTACTAGGGAAATCTTTGCATCAGAAATGGGACGAGACATCAAGCTTCAGAAGTATTTTACTACACCTTGAACCTTCATTAGTTTTATAGATACCTTTAGCTTACTGAATCTTACCTTAGGGATCCATAAATTAATCAGTGTTACATGATTCCGTCATCTTTTAAATTAGAACCATTTCATCGGGCTTTATTTAACATACAATGAAAGGTCAAAATAATGTGTTTACTCTATTGTCTACAAGAAAATGTTTAAAGTTCGATATTCTGAATGTTCTGGGAAGATATTCTAGTTATGTGCGCTATTGTGGCATATTGTTTTATTTTACAAAAGAAGCGCCGTACAGTAATATAGTTATTTCTTTATAAATTATATGTCAACCATTTCTATGATTGAACATTGTATTGTTTTACAGAGAGGTGTTTTTGGCCCACATGGTTCTTACTTTTGCTTCTAAGCAGCCAAGTGGGTTGATTGCATGTACCGGACAAAGAAGTAATGTATGGATTATGTTCTTACATAGTGCCCACATCGCGCGTAAGGCTAAAAAAAAGCCTGGATTTCTTATCTTGAATTGCGAGGGTTGCTTCAGAACACAGCTGCAATGAGAATGATGATGTCTGGAAGCAACGACTACTATATACATGCTATATGTTAACTATAGTCATCCACATAGAAGGCAGCTAAAATAATGTACAATTTTTACATTCTGCTAAAAATGGCTTCCCACAAATGGTTTCCATAAAAGCTGGATGGGTTATACATTGCGAAGGACAGTCATCCCATTTGCAAGGTTCTATGGGAGTAGTAGGTTAGAGTTGTTTTAGTTTACAGATTACGGAATTGGACAGTGTGATTAGATTAAACCGGTATTGGACCAAGTAGGAATTGGACCAAATGGGATTGGATAAGTGGGAATTGCACCAACTGGGAATTGGACAAATTGGGAATTAGACCAAGCGGGAATTGGGTGCGAAAGGTTGCCCAAGGCATTACTCGTGTACGTCCCGTAGCCTGCCAGGTACGACTCCATGATTCCAATTAACCATCCTCTCCAAATTCTTGAAGCAACCTTGAAAACATCCCGCTGTATGTACCTCCATTAACCATGTTCTGCCTTCTCCGGTTCCAAATACGTCCGTATCTAGTTAGTTAGTAAGCAACTACGCATGCGCTAACTGCTTAGCAACAGTTTGCCGACAATGCATGGCATCTGGCATCTAATGACAAGATGAGCTTGCTGAGCGGCTAGGATATAAACGGCATTTGACGCCTTGTTTTGTCTAAAAACGATGACAAGCTTCACAATACTTTGCCGCAGTCGACTAAATGATCCAGCAATAAGAAAACGGGTAACATAAATTCATTATGAGGCTTGGTGTTGGGGTGATACAGATGTATGTTTTCCCACATCCTGTATAGGGCAATGGTAAATATAATCCGTATCACCCCAGGCCTCGTCTAATTAAAGGTCCATGGCCCGATCGCTAATAGTCTCGTCCCAAGAAGCCCCAGATTTACCGGAAGTGGTCAACATTTTGGTATCAGAAGAAAGCTACTATTTCTCTCATTTACCCTGTGCAATCTTAGAGCCAAAGAATGTTTGGTTTGGAAGTTGTGAGCGAAAATGTGCCCCATTTTGGTCGACCAATATTAATTTTACACAGTACTCCATGGGCTACAAAATCATCTTTTTAGCTCTCGCATCAAAACGGATGCGCGATATTTCAATCAGCGCGAAACTTTACAGATAGTGTTTTGGCTGAAGGCCAATCTATCAAGTATTTGGTATCAATATTGTCCTGGTAGGGTATCGTTGTTGACAAATATTAACAAACCTCATTTAAGTAAAACTTTGGAATTGATCATTATTGGTTATAAACCACTAACGGGATGCCCGTCAAACCATGCCGTCAGGATCAAAAAATTTGGGTGGACTACTTTTTTACATGGCATCTGAAAAAAAAATTAAAACGGTCTGAAACTGCAATGGTAGGAGGGAATTCATGATGAAATGGTATTAGACTGGTATGTTTTCTCATTTGGACAGTGAATTCGAGGCAATTACTCCGCGCTCATCATTTTCACATCGATTTGCCCACTACTATGCTTCAGGGCGGATGTAGGTCAATATTGTGTGGTGGTATGACGGAGGCACGCCGAGCGCCGCGAGTTGTGAAGGTAACTATTGTTTTTTGATGTTCAAAAAATTGATTATTTGGTGTTTTAGCTTGGTTTTTGGTGTGATATTATTGTATTCCTCTGTGAGAGTGTAAGGTGAAAGAAGAAAACATGTCAAAGTTCATTTGTCCATGGACTACTGTGTATAAGTCAGTTAGTGGTGTAACCTTTAGGTGACTATATACATGAAGAGTTGATTTCCAAAGGCCCTAAATCCAATGGCTGCTCTGTGTACAAATCATTTAGAAAAAATTCCAAACAGTTTTAATGTTTTAATCACTATAAATCATCGGAATAGTCATGAAAATGAATTTGCTACCTTTTGGAACAGAATTGTGACTTATTTTAACCTCCATATAATGAATAACATTTCGATTTTCCAAAAGGGCCTAAATCCAAAGTCTGTCATTTTATAAGTAATCATCGACTAATTCTAGATGGTGAATATATGTTTAAATTATTTTCAATATAAAATAAAATTACCAATCTATCAATTTCTATTGTCAAATGCCATTACATATGTCAAAAAATAATCCTAGAAATATGACACAAGGCAGCCATTGGATTTACGCCCTTTTGGAAATCAGATGTACCACACTGCACATTTGAGGGTTAACATCATTGTCATAGGAATCTGTTCATTAGCACCTTTTAGCACCATGATAAACTTGAAAAGTGTCACATTTTGTGGCCATTGCCCGTAGATAAGGCCTGTTCCACCCCCAACGGTGATATGTTGTTACATGACTATTTGTTACATGAAAATTTCCCAAAGTTCGTTTTATTGCAATTAATAGTGGCCTTTCTCCCACTTTGTCGAACTGATTTTTACATCAGGCACGGTTCTTCTGTACTAATGTTTGCCTCCTCATAATCTCCCCTAGGAAGGACGGTGTATTTTTACGATTTGTCCGAATGAAGCCCGGAGAGATTTAAAATTTGAATAGTTCTTATGCAAACTAAATCCAGAATTTAGTACTAGAATAAGTGCCAGCGACGAGTGGTCTTACTGAGAAGTGGAACGAGGACCTCCAGAAGCAATATAGTAGGGTTATAAATGAGAATCCTATTCTAGAAGTTTGAGGAAGAAGGTTTGAAGATTTCTATAGTTTGAAGGGTGCTTAATCAGAATATTTGGGTCCAAACTCTGGGAAATGTGGGGAACTTTCCAAAATAAGGGGGTAAAATTAGTACAGGGGTAAATTTGAAATCAAGTCAAATATTGTGTTTAAATGTACCCCCAATGTATTTGTCTCATTATAAGGATTGAAAAAGGTATAGTTTGTCTAGGTTCCGACCTTTAGTTACACGGCTACAGCCCTGATAAGGTTCAAGTCATTCTGGGTGCAAAAAAAATCCAATGCTCAGATTTTGTCGAAACCGGTGTCAAATTATTGCTCTGGTCATGCTGAAGCAGAAAATTTATTTAATTGTTTTGGGTGACAGCTCTGTATACAATTTGAGGTCAAGATTTGGTGACCCCTTTAGACCATGTAGAACCTTGTTACATTTTGTCCACTAATTACGAAACCAAATGCCAAACATTGTAAACTAAGGGAAGGGGAGCAATTTGACACCGGTTTCAACAAAATCGGATCACTGGGTAAGGTTTTCCCCAGGATGACCTTGAACCTTAATAGGGCTGTACCTGTTTAACTAAAGGTCGGAACCTAGACACACTATACCTTTTTTTAATCCTTATAATGAGACGAATACATTGGTATCATTTAAACACAATTTGACTAATTTTCAAATGTACCCCTGTATATTTTACCCCTTATTTTAGAAAGTTCCCCACATTTCCAGAGTTTGGACCCAAATATTTCCGATTCACAACCCTTCAAACTATAGACCAACATTTTCTAACCTTCTTCCACACCTTCTAGAATAGGATTCTGATTATAACCCTATAATAATAACCCCCTACAAACCGGCAATACTTTTTGTATATTTAAAAATTGAACAAATTAGAAATATTAAATGACGTGTGTTTTATTTATCTTGTTATGAATGCTCAGAGTCACATGTATACTGTAGGTGCTTTGACGTTTAAATATGTGCTGGCTCAATGCAGTATCACTAATATATATAAATGGCGTACCGGGAATTTCAGGGACACTCAGAAACTTTTAAAATTGAAACATTTTGACGTTCATATTGTGAAGGAAAGAACAGGTTTTTAAGAGAATCACTCAATGTGCCTAGCTTCATCTCAAATGATGATATTACTTGTTGTTTATAGATTCCGAAAATAACACGGTCCGTGAATAACAATCTCTCATGGTGAATTCCTTGTAAACAGCTGTTTTCTAGACAACATCTTTTTAAGTTAACGGCCTACCAGCTGTTGATTTGACAGTGTTTTCCTCTCCCCATAAAGTTTAAATGTTGACTTCCACCCTCTCATTTACGTACACACCTATTACAGCATGCATGCCGAAAGAATTTGAATGCTACCACCCCTGAAACCGTTCGGCTTAGAAACGACGCCTTTTAATATTTGCAATGTACATTCCTTTTTTGGATATTAAAGGTACAGAGAATCGACCAAAATTAAAAAGGCGATTTCGAAAAAGTCGATGGCTGAACTCGAAAAAGCCGAAAGTCCATTAGCATTCAAAGTTGTATTATGATTGCATTATTCATTGCCTTTAGGGTAGAATGATTTACATGATTGAAGGGAACATGTACCCCTTGAGGACTTTGTACATATATTGACCTTATCATTATACTCTTTCTGCAAAATTCCTGCCTTAAACATTTGAAATGGTATGTTAGGTATCAATATTCAATTATAGTTATAATGGATACTTGTAAACTGATTTCTCTGCAATAATTACGCAATGAACCGTCCCTATAAAAAGAAATGCCCAACAGTGACACTGGGAATTTGCTTACAAGTATCAAACAAAATGAAAGACGGTTATTTTCATAAACATAAAGAATTTAAATAGCTCCTTAATAGCTCATATGGTTTTGTATGCATTATATGTCCTGAGCTAAACTCTCCAGGACTCCACTAATTGAAGGTCAGGGAACAATATTTGGTTGGTAACTTAATTCCCACTGATGCCGAAAATGCTGAAATGGCCACGCCCCGTTTTGGGGGGTCACGCCCCTTTTGAGCGAAGTATCTACTGACTGTATCTACAGAACCGTTGGACCTAGAGGGTTGAGATACCACTCAAAATTGTTCGGAATGGCCACATTATTTGGGTCAGTACTACGTTTTATATGCAAAATGTCAAGGTTTTTAAGATAATTGTCAAAACTGATTTCACACCATATCGGCGCACTATACAATTATGAATGAAGTCATAATGTTTTCAATGCCAAAACAGGAAGGCGTTCATTTCACCATAGACCTTGGATTTTGCTCTAAACTCTCCTCAGGGATAATTTTTGGGGTCGCTAAGGGTAGGTCACAAAAAAAAATTCATATTCCTTTCCGTTCTGAAATGGCAGCCCGTAAAATTTGTGACTTTAAGCAAATGGGGTAATATTATGTAACAACCGTGCTTTTGAGTGCTGTTAGAACAGGGTTATTTGCTCACACTCAATCAGTTAAGACGTTTGTAATTGCCAGGTATTTGAACCATTTGGATTTCAACTGGGATATATCAGCATTTTAATTTACTTACTCTTTCGTTTTCATGGGGGGGGGGTTGGGGGCCTGTAACTTGTCAATATAATTCATTTTGTGTATACTGGCTAGCTAGCCAATCAACAAGCTTAGAACAGACATGCCCCGTTGAATGCATTGTAATTTCTATTTCAGCATGATAGAACGCCCTATTTGGAAGCCAAATTTATGAAAAGTGTGGACTTTTATTGAAACCACTTTGACTTTTTCTGCATGATGAATAGTTGTACTACATCGTAGTACTATTCATATTGCCGACCCTCTCCTGTTTAGGCCGACTTCTTAGACAAATAATCACTTCCTGTTTGTGGATAAATGCGAGTTTAATTTTACCACCCTGTGTGTTCCAGTAACAAGCTATGGGTAGTGTATTTGCTTTCCGATTGTTAGTGAAAAGCTATGAATAGCGCATGTTCACAAGCGTGATGTGCATTATAGATTTGTAGTACCCGGACTCAATTAAGGTCAAGAAAGTGAATTGACCTATGCTGTCTTTATTATATTTATGGCTTTTAAGAAAAGAAATAACATTATAATTTGATAGCTTATAATATTCTGCCTGTGAAAAAAATCTTCAAAAAAAAAAAAAAAAAAATACGGCCTTCACTAAATATTAGGTACTAGTACTAACAATTTTAATAATTTTTATGGTTTTATTTTCATTCTGAAAAAAGCAGTAGTGTATGAAGGGTGTGCTTACACAACACAGGGCAATTATTTATGATAGTGCACTAACAAGTTACACTGTGGGGGGGGGGGCCAAATGGCCCTCGAAGTGAAAATATATTGTTTTCCATTTTAAGGGACTTAAGTTATGTTAAGTTAAATACCCTTCAGCAACGAGCAAGTTAAATGTGCTGCAAGGGTCTTTAAATGATCTAAAAGCACTACTGCATGCTTTGTGACCATGAACAGGCAAAATGACAGGACACCCTCCCCGTTTGGCATGGAAAGTCACTAAAAAATAACCTAACTTAGACGGGGGCACGCCGCGTGTGGGAATAGCGACTCTACCGTGTGTTTTCATTTTGTAGGGCCTAATGGCAAGGATAAAAGCTGCTTAATGATCTTTAAATAATCTAAATGCCCTACCTACCATGCCGGTCCCATGAAGCAGGGCCCTAAAATTTCATTACCCCTAAAGCCTGTCACGTAACAATTATTTACTCATGTTGAGTAAACAAGTCACACTTTTTTATGTTGAGTAAAATCTTGGTCAAAGTTTTATAAACCTTACCTTTGTTGACAAATCTTATTCTTGTTGGTAAAATATACTCAGCTTTGTGTAAGGTTTACTCAACGTTGACTAAGATTTTACTCAACATTAATACTGTGACCTTTTTACGCAACATTTTGGAGTGTTGGGTTTCATTTTTCAGTTTGGGTAATTTTAAGCTACTTTTTCATGCGGACCACGGGGGCGGGGTGGCACTTTTTTTTTTTTTGGGCCATGGAAATCTTTAATATTTATGTGTCCTGTTTCATGGGTACATGCACGCAGTTAGTGCTTTTAGATCCTTTAAGACCCTTCAGCAGCATTTAACTTTGCTATTAGGTCCCCTATGAATGGTTAAAATATATTTCCACTTCTCGATGGGCCCATTTTTTTCCCCTCCCAAATGAAACCGGAAGGGGTAACATTAAAAATGCGCTTTATATCCCATTTGAATCAAAAAAAACCAAATGGTCATAGGTGTATGTAATACAACGTCATACACGTAGCTCCTAACTGATTGAGGTTTTGGGAGCAATCCACTGTTTATAACCGGCACTTAAAAATGCACGTTGTCCACCTATTATATTACCCAATTTTGCTCAAGGTCACACATTTTTTACGAGCTGCCGTTTGAGAAGGGAAAGGAATATGAAATTTTCTATTTGTGACCTACCCTTAGTTCCCCAACAATTATCCCCGATGAGAGTTAGAGCAAAATTCAAGGTCATGGAACTTCCCTTCCTGTTTTTGCATGAAACCTTATGAATTCATTCATCAATTGTATAGTGCGCGATATGGTGAAATCAGTTTTTTTTTTTAATCATTATCATCATCTTAAAAACCTTTGACCTTTGGATATACAAATGTATTCCTGACCCCCCATAATGTGCCATCCGAACATTTTGGAGTGGTCTCCTCAACGCTTCTAGTCCAACGTTCTGTAGATACAGTCATAGTAATACTTCGCTCAAAAGGGGCGTGACCCCCCCCCCCCCAAAAAAAAAAGGGGCGTGGCCATTTCAAAATTTTGAAATATTCAATTTCAGTGGGAATTATTTTACCAAACCAATATTTGTTCCTGGACCTTCAATTAGTGGATTACCTGAAGAGTTTTGCTCTGGACATATAATGCATACAAACCACATGACTACTAGAAGTAAAAGGGAATCCGTTGTCATTTCTAATTATAACATTGCTCTCATGAGCTCATGTAGCAAAGACGCCTGTGATGTAAATCTGTTCACTGATAAAAGTGCTCTTCTTTTTCCTCCCCTTCCCCCCTCATCTCTCTTCTCTCTTCCTCCCTCTCTTCTCTCTCTCTCTCATATATTAAAGGCTGAACTCAGAGATTTCCCGAGGATAAAAAGCGCCCTCAATTCCCCAAAAATCATAGTTTTTTTGCATGTACCCTAATGCTTGTCCATATATTAATCACTGTGTGAACTTGCTAAGCTTAAATCAGACCTTCATAATAAGAAAACACAAACTTGGTTCAAAATTTCCGGATCAGGCATTTTTTTGTTATACCAGTCTCCGATGGGACGTAATAACTACACATAAATGTTTTACCCTTTTTAGCTGCTCAAAACGAAAATCCGATTCATCCTCAATTTCGGAATTGGGTGCATTTGGTAGGTTTACTATCTTTGTTCTCTAGTTGACTATATTTTCATTATTACCAAACACAAAAGTAATATTTTGAATCTCTGAGTCAACTTTAACTTGCAAATGGCTTATTTTGGACAGTTATTTTGTCATTGTTTCAAATTTATAATAAATATTCGATGTGAAGCTCGTTCTCCTGTCCCTGTTTTTTCGGATTAATTCCTCTTCATGTCTGTCACTTTCAGTCTTTCTTCTGTCTGTTTGTGTCCACAAAACGGGGTAAAACGAGCATGACTTATCCGAAACTTATCCGTGTATAGTCTGATATACCCCTGGCCAAATTTGCTTGTTCTAAGGCAATTTCTAAGGCAATTAACCTTTAGATGTCCTTTGACCAGCGGGTCACTTTGAAAACCAGTAACAACCTCAGATGTTGTTCACCACACGTCACACCATTACGTGTTGTCTTGGCACACACAGCGCCGCCCATTGTTAAATTACGGTCAGAGAGTATTGATGAGCCACGCGACCTGGCACATCTTCAACTAACGCTAGGGGTTTCACAAGTTTCGACGGTATCATGCCCCAGTGGCGGTAGACGTTCATATAGACGCCCATTTGTGCAAATGAGGTATTGCCTATTGCATTCCGTCATCGCTACTGCAACAACGCCATACAGGAAATAGCGGCATCAATTTGTAAATACCTCATTTGCATCACTGGGCCTTCTATATGAAACGTCTACCCAAGTGGCTTGACACGTACAACACAACTTGTTAAAAATTCGGTCGGACCGGTCAAATAGCATTGATTTGGATTGTTTGTACACTGTATTTCGCAAAATCTTGGCCTATCGTAACGATTTACGCACCAAAATATCCTAACTAAATTTGTCTAGTTAGCTGACTAGTTTATAATATAGGTTTATATTTGAAAAGACGAACAAGCAACGTGAAAAATACGTGAAAAAAAACGTGAAAAATACGTCCGTGAAAATTCTGACTTATTAGCTGGCTTCAATTCTCGATTGCTGCTTTATAGGGGGCCAATAGCGATTGCGGAGGAACACCAACCAAAAACAACGGAATGCGGAAAGGAATGGTGGCGCTGTGTCCCAGCAGTAAAGATTCTACAAAAACTAGTGAGGCGAATTGGTCTTTTTTGTCAGGAACCCATTTCTAACATCAGATCGACCACCTGATTCGTCGTTTTCGCGATATCCACCAGTACCGCGAAACCGTTTGTTTTCATTCCTTGTTTCATCTAATCGCAGAGCTTTAACACAAGCGCTGACTGCTAGGAAGTCCCATGACGTAGCGCCTGTCTAAGAATAGCCGGCCATTAGCGCTGCGGAAACGTAATTGGTGGCGCTGTGTCCCAGCATTACAGATTCTTACAAAAACTAGTGAGCCTATTGGTCTTTTTTGCAGGAACCGTCATTTCTCACATCAGATCGACCACCTGATTGTCGTTTTCTTCGCGATATCCAAGGTACAGCGAAACCGTTTTTTCATTCCTTGTTCAGTAATCGGCAGGCCTTTAACACAAAACAGTCTTCCTTGACTGCTAGGAAGGTCCCATGACTTTTCAGCATGTCTAAGAATAGCCGCCAATTAGCGATGCGGAAACGTAATTGGTGGCCTGTGTCCAGCAATCCAGATTCCTATTGGAGCGGTAATGGTGTGACGTGCTAATATCAGCTCCGTACGTCACAGCACAACGTAACGCATAGCCGGACAGAGAGAACAGACAGACAGACGACAGACATAGCGACAGACAACTCATGTTTTAAAGGTAATAAAATAAAACCTGCTGCATTCCCCCCCGTGGGAACCTTTGAACCTATGTGTGATTGGACCTTTGCCGTTTCCGTGTGTTCTGTTCGCAGAGGTTAGTGGGTCCTTTTGATCATGGTCAAACAGGATATGTCTTTTTTCTGATTCTACGCAATGACCTCTAGATGACCTTTGACCGTTTTGGGCCACTCTGAAACCATGATAAACAAGACGTCGACTTCATAGCCAAAATATACCAGCCGCCCATATCACAAAGCATAACGAAATGGACTGGGCATTTCTACAAACAATTGACCTTAAATTGACCTCTAGATGACCTTTGACCTTTTGGGCCACTCTGAAACCATGATAACAAACGTCAGCCTTCATGCCAACACCACCCCATATCACAACAGAATAAGAAAATGGACTTGGGCATTTCTCTACAAAAATTGACCTTAAATTGACCCTATATGACAACTTTAACCTTTTTTGGTCACTCTGAAACCCTGATAACAACGCCAGATTGTCCTCCCACTAACCTTCACTTATTCATGCCAAATATCCGCCCTCCTATTCCAAGCAGAACTTAATGCTAGGGGGACAGACATACAACAGACAGACTCTCATTTTTAGTAAAGAATAGATAGATATAGTTCCAAGGAATAATCAGCAAGTAATAAATAGAATATAGCTCCACCAACGTCCGATGTTCGTTAGTCAGCTTATAGATGCTGAAATAATAATAGTCTGGTATAGTGGCGAGGGTATTCGTCATTTTCCTGTCTACAGGGTGACACAGTCTTGTTTGTTTAGCAGGCTGTTTGCAGCATGCAAACACTGGAGTGCGTATGCGGACGTGGCGAAAAGGTCACAGACACAGGGTACCGAATGTGCCAGGTGTATCACGTAAGCCCTTTGCATTAAATGACAGTATCATAATCAAATGTAGTTATTTATGCTTTGTAATCATTTTAAGTTCGGACTCTTGGGCCTTCTGGGGGTATCGCCCGCACGATTAGGCTACATCATTTCTCTATGGCCCGGAGGTATTAAAATAACAGCTGATGCGTTGTTATTTGAAGCTATTTGAATTCTAACATTGAAAATTCTCACCGCAGTCAGTATGTTGAAGTGTAATTGTGGACTGTTTCAAAGCACAATGCAAAAGGACATATCTAAGAACATCAAAGCTGGCAATAGCAAGTTTAATGCAAATCAAAATCTGTTAAATTTCCCTCAGTTATTTACAGTACAACATAATGATATTGATCTTTCATAAAATGTCGATATTGTTATTACTGACTCTAAATAGAAAAATGCTAAGTCCCCAATACACATACACTACACATTCTATTATCTGAGACGATAATACCTGACGTTGGTAGAATTGCTTAAAGAACACGGTACATATTTTGGATAACACCAACACAATTAGATTAACCTAACAGTAGTTGACTGTCTTCATTAAAGGCGTGGCAAACCTGAATAGGTTGTCCTATGAGGCCTTTGATTTGTCATCTCTGCCTTCGTCTTCCTTTCTTTCTCTTCCCTTTAACTTTATCTTGCATTATCATTTTTTTCAGATTGTTTCCTTTCCGTCTTGACATATGACCAAAATATCGAATCATTTGGGTGTAGATGGTATTAAGCTTTTAGTTGCCCCAATTTCCTCGAGAATGCTATCGTTTGTTCTCTTTTCTGTCCAGGATATTCGGAGTATACGTTTCCAGCACTAAATTTAAAAGGCATTGATTCTGTCACGATCTGCTTTGGTTAAGATCCATGACTCGCAGGATTATGTGGCAAAATGGAAACTATACCACTGACAATTCGGATTTTGGTTACTCTGGAGACTCCTCTGTCTGCCCAAGTTTTGAGAGGTTAGTCATTGCTGACTGAGCCATTGACAGCTCCTTCTTCCTTCGCACCATCAGGGACGGGAATAGCCTTTTCCATTGATCCAGCTGCATTCCCTCGACCACTTCACCCTGTTTTGGGGGATCTTCAACAGAAGTAACTTCTCATCTTCAGCTTGTTTTACTCGCACATTGTTTATATTGCACCGTAATGATTTTACTGTCGTCCTGACGACGCATGTGTACACCACAGTGCGTCATTCTTCAGCCATTTGAAGTCTGCACTTCCAAGGAAGAAAGAAAGAAAAACTTCTTGATTACATTCACCCTCACTTGTAATGAGTACTCCAAGAAAATCATACTGGTGTACAAATTCTAATTCCTAACCATCCAAAATAAGAGGCTCTACCAATAGCCATGAGTTTGGGCTTGCTGATGCTATGGTGCAACCCCACAGCCTTACACTTTAGTTTTCGTCTTTATTTAGTAGCTCTTTCATCTCCTTCAAACTATATAGTTGTGATAAGTGTAGTGTGGTTTGCATAAGGAAGGCTGCTCACTCTTCTACCACCGACTGACCGACCCTACACCAACCGTTCATGACACTCTCATGATATATTCTGCATAGAGCTTGAAGGGCTATTGGAGAGAGGATGCATCCTTGACGAACTCCTTGACCAAGGTTAAACCAATCAATATTTCCCTTCTCTGTCCGGACACAGGCAGCATGACCTTCATATAGATTGCTGATTAGATGGGTAAGGTGTATTGGTATTCCCATTTCCTGTACAGCAGTCCAGAGAGCAAAGGGTCTCACATAATTGAATGCCTCATTTGGTCTTTTGTGCCTCGCCCTTTTCTAAACCCAGCCTGCTCATCAGGAGGCCCACGTTCAAGGTGAGGTTTGAGTCGCTCATTTATAATACATAGTAAAGTTTGCTTGCATGCGCTATTAGAGTAATGGTACGATGGTGTTTGCATTCACTAAATTCCCTTTCTTTGGTATAGTCAGAAAGACAGATTTGTTTCCATTCTTCTGGCAAGGTTCTTGACATCCACACCTTGTTTCACAGCTGGCGTATAGCGTCAGCGAATGAATCATCTGCTTGCTTCAGGAGTTCTGCTGGAATATCATCGATGCCAGGTGCCTTTTCATTTTTCATCTTCTTGGCTTTACCTCTCACAAAACAATGTTGGGTTCTTCGTCAGCACTAGGCAAAATGGGATGCTCACTGGATGGCACTGGCTTAATGAGATGCATACAGATTTTCACAATAGTTTTTCCATCTGTTCTTGATGTTATCACTCTCAGTTTAAACTTTGCCAAATTCATTTCTAATAATTGGCAATCTGGTTCAATTAGAAGATTTGTTTGCCAGATTTTTTTACACATATGAAGAGTTTTCTGCTGTTGTTGGATTTTTTTGATAATTATCTAGCTCTGTATATTTGTTGGAAATTCTTATTTTTGTCTCTCCTTGACATTTGTTGCATCTCTCCAGAAAACTTTTGTAGAGCCTACTGCAGACCAACTAACTTCAAAAGTCGACGATCATTGGCATGATCAGCGAGGTGAATAACCTCTTGCGACAGCCAGTACCTTTCTTGTTCTTTTTCGTATGTGTTTATAAGTCGAAGCTGTTGATATTATGGAGTCTCAAATGTCCATCCAGAGCTGATTTGGTGTTAATTCCTCATCATGGACATAGGTACATGGATCTTATTGACAGTTTCTACCCTATAGTCCCCAATATGTTGTAGATCATTATCTGAGTGGTTGATAGCATGCTTTGGGTTTTCCAGCGTAGCATTGAAGATTTACATATTTTCTTGCAAGTTCACCTTATTTCTTGACAGTTTCGAGTATCGTGGTCAACACTCATCTCGGCTGACCCTCTTTCCGATTGTCCGAAATCCAACTATAGGTGGCGCATTCTCTGTCAGAAGAGGATCATAAACGTGACTTAGAAAATGGCCCCATTGATTGAATCAATTTGCATCAGAAGAAAATGACCCCATGTCATGAACAGATATCGTAATGCTTTCATTATCGATATCAAAAGATCGAAATCAAATGATTAAGTTTTCTCTTTTAAAAAACAATGTAACACTGTAAACCTCTGCATTACACCGATGTTTGCAGCACCTGTCCCAAGTCTTTCTTATTTTAAAGGGAATAGATATTCCACTGCTGTCTAAATTAGCTCTGATTTAGGTAAGGTATCGAAAGAGCAACAGAGTGACAACACAAAATCAACGAACCAGCTGAAGGAAAAAAGTCATCCATGTCGTTATATGGATTAATAATTATGACAGGCATACATGCTTATGTGTGCATTAAATAATGCATCTAGCAGCCAACGTCAGACCAAATTTCCCTGTAAGTAGGTCCGGTGTGTGGTCGTAATTGGGTCATTAGAATGTGATCTCTTTAACAAGTGTCCTATTGTTTCATACTAATGATACTGCCATTACTTTTTTAAACAGTTTGCTCAAGTTTAACATACAGTACAGTCAATGTCAAGAGCATATACAAAAGTTTCCGTTTAATTTGGTCGAACATTTGGAAAAAATACCCCTTAAACAGTAACATACTGCCTTTTACTCTGAAAATAATAATTAAAAAATGGCTCATGCAAAACAATTGCTATGGATCTTGACTGAACTGTCAAACTAATTTTAGCACATCTTACTATAATATGTGTGCTTTTCGAAACATGACTTTAAAGTTCAAACATTTCCAGCTGATAACATTCATGAGTGATGCAGACAAAATATTCTTTAGCTAATCAAACAAATGATAAAAATTATCAACCTTAACTTGTGCTTAAAATTTGTCTTGGAGTTCCCCAGGGATCTGTGCTGGGCCCGGCACTCTTTGTTCTTTACATTAATGACATCCAAGAGAACATTCATCTAGAATACGCTTATTTGCTGATGACAGCATAGTATATCGGGAAATTCACACACCCGAAGACCATAGCATCTTGCAAGACGATCTCCAGAAACTTTCAACTTGGTCCACGGATTGGTTGATGGAATTCAATGTGAAAAAGTGTGCAATCCTCAGCATTACCAAGAAGAGAAATCGAAGCCTTTTCCAGTACACCATCTTTGGACAAGCTTTGGATAGAGCCATCATCATGATTATCTTGGCATTACACTATCATCTGATCTCTCTTGGAATACCCACTGCCAAAATGTCACCAAAAAAGCCAGTCAAACACTCAGCCTTCTTCGAAGAACTCTAGGTCCATGTACGAAGGAAGTCAAGAAAAGACCCTATGAATCCTTAGTTCGACCACGTTTAGAATATGCATCTGAGGCATAGAACCCTCATACTACATCTAGAGTGAATAGCCTTGAGCAAGTTCAACGTGCTGCCGCACGTTTCATCTATGCAAATTACCGTCGAACTACCCATGTGACTCCTCTCATCAGTAAGATCGGATGGGAACCCCTTCATGCACACAGACTCCTAGCTCAATCTACTATGTTCTTCAAGATACATTACAACCTGGTAAATATGTCCTTTCCACCTTGTGTCCAGCCTGCAAATTACTTCTCACGCTATGACCACCAGCTCAAATACAATGTTCCCTTTGCGACCATTGATTCATACAAGCTTTCATTTTATCCTCGCTCTATCCGCGTGTGGAATCATCTTCCAGCCACTGCTGTTTTAGCTCCAACTGTAGCTGCATTTAAGGAAGCTGCTATGCCTGCCATTCTGGTAATGCTTCCTCCACCAGGCTCCTGTAGATGTCACCATGTTCCTGTATATAGTGCACCCTCATTTTGTTGACTCTTTAGTTGGTTTGGATTGGTTTATCCTCCTTCACTTCAGTTTTGCACCCACCCTCTTTTGTGACATCACCTGCACTATCCAAGTATAGCTCTAAGTAGCTGCAAGTGGATTATCATTCAAGATTCAAGGTTTCACTTGGTTTCAAATATGAACTTGAATTTTGAAAACTTGAGTCTGCTTGATGTTGGTTCTGGTTCTAGTTGACTTTTTCCAGTTGTGCTGTCGTGGTGGTTGCTCTGGTAGACTTGACTTTCTCTGTTGTAGACTAGCTTAGACTTGTGTGTAAGTGCTTGGGGATTCTTTATCTTCTGGCGTGTAAGATGGTTCTGCTTCTTGTATGATTTATGCAGTAGATGCATTAGGTGGCGTTACAGAAATCTCTTCATCGGTGCTTCTTAAAAAATTTCTATTCCTTCTGTATCTCTGTCCATCTTTCGTTTGCACAAGATAGGAACGGGAACCTACTTTCTCAAGACAAATTGTTTTTCTCAATGGTTGGTTTAGCTGATCAGGCTGGATACGAACTGTCTCAAACATATCCAAGGTAGATCTTGGCTCTCTTATTAAAATGCATATTAGTTTTCTGCTTTCTGGCTTTGTTATCCTCAGGAACACCTTGAACTACTTTTGGCTGTCGCAATTCATATTCTGTGTTTTGTGTGTCCAAGATGGTGAGGTAGATATATTTTTTGTCCATCTTTGCTTTCTTTACAGGTTTTCACCGCCGATTCGGATTTTCCATTACTTTGGCTATGCTTCGGTGAACTTGTCACATGTTCAATATCCCATTGCTATACTCTTAAGATATACTCTTGAGATACGAACTGGGGTCCATTATCTGTGACTAACTTCTGCAGTATACCGCGTCTAGCGAACTGTTGTTTAGTGTGTTTGATGACTGCCTTGGATCTGGTAACTTCTAACTTGTCTACTTCCCAGAAGTCTAAGTTCTCATTCTGTTGTTTAGGCTTCAGGGCGTGGCATGTAGCACACTTGGAATCAAGGTCTCTCGGTTGTACTGCAATACCTGACCAGAACAGGCTATCTCTGGCCCTTCTGATGCATGCTGCATCTTGGTGAGTGTTATGAGCTTAGTTGAGCATCAATGGATGCATGGCTTGTGAGACTATAACTCTCTGGCCTTTAAATAAGTGTGGATGGACTTGCTCCCCATCCTGGACGAGCGCACTATACAACCATGACCTTATCTCCAGCAAGTCCTGCAATCGGTAGGAGAGTGTCCTGTCGAGCTTGACCCCAAAATAAGTGGTTGTAGGTTGGAAATTTTTTAGCTATTAAAATAGTGGACAAATTAAGTTATCAGGGGAGGGAATTCTTATATGGATCACTCTGGAGGTACGTCACTTCCGCTGATACCGTTGACAACAAACCAATTCACCCCGAAAATACCATGCGTCAGATGGTATGTCATTTTGTTTTTGTTGTATTTTTTTAAACTTTAGGGTTATAATATGTCAACTTAAATAGTTTCATTTGTTATGTTTTGAAGGTTTGAGTTAGATTGGCGAATGTAAGACAATACATACCGGAGCGACCTTTAGGAACACGTTAACTTATCGTTGAACTTAGGGAAGATTCACTTGGCTGTGGTTTCGCTAGATAGCTTGGGAGCGCGTGTGGTCTAGTGGAAAAGCGCAGGACTCATGATCATTAGTTTGTGAGTTTGAGCCCCGCCATGGCCAACGTGTTGTGTCCTTGGGCAAGACACTTTATCTCGCTTGTCGCACTTCACCCAGGTGTAAATGGGGAGCTGTTGGGGATAGTCATACTGTGCGCCGTTATAATTGGCTGCCGAATTTCAATATGTGAAAAATGTGATTTATCCTAGTTACAGCGGAATAAATGTAAAGCGCTTTGAGACTTAATTGTATAAAGCGCTATATAAATACTGGCATTTATTTTTTTAGTAGATAGGTTGAAAAATAAAATAAAAATAAAAATATAACAGACGTGACTTTTATCATATCGCAGCCTGTGCTTTTGTTTCATTGTTATTAATATTGACACAAACAATAATAACGTTTTTTTTCTAGTCCACGAATAGAAACCTCCCACATGTTAAATTTATCAATAATGTTCACCTATTCTATTCAGATATTGGAGTCTATAAAATGGACAAGGGTAATCATGTTTATGTATAAACCAGAGGCGCTTTTATTTATAGGTTTGAGGATTTATTTAACAAAGTAAGTTGGTTGTATTTAATACGAAACGGTTTTGGTTTGTTCTGGTTATGTTCTTTTTGGGACATTTTAATTTATTTCTATTAAAATGGTGTCTTAGAAGCTCGAGAACAATTTCATTGAGTCAACTTAAGGAGACACGAGACCATGAATTATTTTTCAATTTTTTAACCTTTTTTTGCTTATCTATATAATATTTTCGCGGAGTGTCTCTGTCCGTCTGTCTTCTACAATGCACAGGATTTTATGCGTTACACTTAGGGCAGCTTGGCCTGTGAGAATAGTTTTGGCCTACGTACGCGAAACCCGAAAACGGACCCGAACCCGAAATTCTAGTTATAGAATGCTTATGAAATCATCCCAGAAGTGAATAAGCCGGAAATGCTGTCTTCATGCAATAAAAAGAAATTCCAAGCATGCTTCTCTCTTGGACAGATTAGGATAGCGGGCAAGTTGAAAAGTTCTCGTTTGGTGTTCAACAACGAATCACTTGCAAATTTAGAAATATTTGTGTCCTCAGAAAATCACCTCGCGTTCCTTATTGTGTGCATGTTTATATTTCTTGTTGTCAAAGTGAAAGTGTGTGGGGAGGGTGGGTTTGTGTGCGTATATGTTTGTGTGTGTGTGTTTGTGTGTAGGGTACGGGGGTGTTTGGGGTGAGTGTTTGCGTGTCTGTCGGTCTCTGTGTGTTTTTGTTTGCGTGTCTTTGTGTGTGTATGTGGGCGTGAGTGCGTGGGTGTTGCATGTTTATATCGATTTGTCGGGTTCTATGCTGTTGTTAATCATATTTTATCACAATTTTAATTTCCCAATTAATTATACCTACGTTATTGTATATTTAATTGCATTATGTTAAAAACAAATTGCGTAAGACTATTAGATGACTAGATGCGAGGAAATCTAACAGATGTGTATACTAGATTCATGCTGATATGTACACCCCAGAGGGTGTTTGAACCAATCCCATAATGCATTGCAATTTGCCTATACTGTACTGTTCTAATACATGTCAGTACTTAGCGATAAAAAGTGTTCAAGAAGTTGAAGAGCCACATGACATTTCATGATCATGCTAAAAATTAACGAAGTACTAGCACTTCGTAGGTTAAAATGAGTCCAAAATTTCAGTTGATTCAGATGGTGCGTTGGGAACTGGCCGAACTGCTCTATAAAACAAGGTGTTGTAGTTTCTGTCCATTTACGGACAGAAAATAAGTACACATTTCTTCCAGACTAGATCGATTCTGCAAGTAATATGGGGCTCACATACTCTACTTGGGTCAATAGTTCAAATGATATAAAAATCTTAACTTTTTTTAGACAAATCGGTGGGCCGAAGCTATGGATCACGAAATGACCCTTTAAGTCAGATTGTTATGTATGGTATATCATTCATTTAAGCCTAAACTATTATTATCACTATCAAACATTCAGGTATCAGAATCCAATCCAGAATCAGGCTCCGTACGTTTTGATGAAAATTTGAATATTATTCACATTGACATTAAATGTCAATGTCGTCCCAACATGCATGTGATTCTAAAGCCAATTTGCTAAATGATTGCGTACGGCCCCCGCACATCGCCACACACACACACACACATACGCCTTACGCATATACGAACGCACGAACCACGAACGCACACACGCCACGAAGCAATTGTCCGTTCGTTCGTTTGACTCTTTTATACATAAAGTAATAGCCCGTCATAAATGTTTAACTGTCTCAAAAAACCGTTTTTTAAAAAAATATGAGATATCAATTAATATGAGAAACCAATGATGGCAACCCCTTGCTACTGAAAGAAAAATCGTCAAGCAAACCATTAACCTTATTCACTATAGCATTAACGATGTTAGGCTTAGACCTTCTAATTTCATTTTCTCATATGCCCACTCTAATCATAGTCTAACCTCGGGAGCAGTACTTCGGTGTATAAACCCTGTGCAATCTGATCCAGTTCAGTTTTCCAAGTTGGAATAATGCTACCCCCCCTCAATATCAAGTAATGAATGCCCTATCAACGGAATGAAATGTCTAACACGTTCCACCAGGAGTCAGCAATAAACCCGAAAATGGCTACTTTACCAAATTGCTTTTAGGAAAAGTGCTTCTCAACAGTCTGGCTTATAGTGTCTAATACATGAAATACACGCCATATGCTAGTAGTACGGAGGACTCCAGGCCCAATTGGTATCTTAGCCCACTGTTAAACGCGCATTTTCGAGTGTTTTAATTGACGGAATGCCTGTAAACATTGGAAAACGCCTTGTTTTCGTGTTATATTTCTCTTTACGTAGTGATCTATTACTGATATCAAGAAGAGATTTGAGATTAATTCATTATTGAAATGTCCAGATGATTGAGTGAAATTTCTCTGGTATTTAAAAAAATATAAGTATCTTTAAATCATGAATAGAACATTGATTTAGTTAATACTCTTATGAGGGCGGGTGAGGTAAACCCAGTAAATATGTGCTGTCACAATCTAAAACCAGATGCACCATGCTGGCCGTGTCAAGACTAAAAGTATGGTACGCTTGCGTGTTATTATATTGTTCCTTTGTTTAAAGGTGCAGCAAGAGATTTCAAATAACAGGAGCCCCTAAAAATGTGAAAATTCTGATTCTTGCACTGGTGTAAAGCTTTCTATCAAAAAGGATAGAAATGAAATAATCTGAAAGGAGTAAGCTGAGAACTGTTTCTTTGGTAAAAAAATTGTGGATTTTCTAATTTCCTCCGGGAATTTCCTATAGGAGCAAATAGTCAAATTAGCCTATGTTGAAATATAATCCTGTACAATCGCCTTTTGTTTTCATTTTAAGTTCTGTATGTAGCCAAATAAAATGTAGGAATCTATTGAGTGGTCTAATCTATATTAAATCTCTACTATCCAGAAACTATGGATGACTGAAATGTTTTGTCAGGCGTAGTGCCTAACCAATTACTAATGCGCCGGTGTAGATTATAAACATGGTTTTAATACTAATATGCAAAGAGGAATGAAAATCTAAAGGGAAATCACTTCCTGTAATTATAAATTAAACCTAGTGAGCCATACGAAGAAAACTTTATAGGTGGAAATACGGGAATATCTGTTGACTAAGAGGTGATTATAGCGATATTAATTTTATTTTTCACTACACGTAGCTCCAACGTACAGAGGTTTACTGCGTTTTGTAAAATACGTTTGTAATCCTAACCCTAATTGGGTTATTCCGTCATGTAATTTCTGCACGAAATAATCAATAAAGACATGTTTAGAGATGAATAGGGTTAATATGCTTTATTCCGTATCGGCTTGATTGATTTCTTTTATCCAAGACTTACACCAAAGATACGCCCGTAATTGCAAGCCTATAGTTCAATACCTTAGCCCTAATACCTAACGCTCTAAGTCTAATCATAATCCTTAACATTTACTCAAACACTTATCCTTAGCCTAGTCTTTATTCAAGCTCTAATTTTAGCACTTAGTAATACTTAGCCATTACTCTAACCGCAGGACGAAATTTAATGTACGAAACATGGTGAGATGAATCATGTCGGTAGGTTCCATAGCACTGTAGTAATATGCCTTTTCTATATTGAAGTCCGCAATCTATTTTCTAAATTGGTATTGCATCATCATCAGTTCGCAATGTCATTGGCTGATACAAACAAGTACCCCCCCCCCAGTTCTAACCTTTAAGTTCCTGTAGAATCTCATTATAAATACACCGGTCGCTTGATACACAGTAGCTAGTATGTCTACAATGGAAGTTATACATTTATAAAGTTTCATAAAGAGGTGTACACCCTATGGACACACAAATGATGTGTCAGTCTTGGATACTCTTTAATTTTCTCTAGATATACACAGTTCTCTCGCACACGTTTTGACACAGTATCACACACATTTTCAGTCCAGCGGGTACATTCAGTGATATAAAATCCTTGCAAGGAATCGCGTTAGAGATACAAGGGTTCTTTTTCGTTATCATTGTAAATTTAAATATGAGTATATTTAAAGTCTAGTTGGACGTCTACCGTTTACGTCGATGTAAAATGTGATACGTGCTGGTCCACAGCTTGCGTAATTCCTCTACGTAAAGGCTCAGTCACAGTATGACGATTGGCCATTATTCGAAAATCGTGAGCAGTTTTCCCTTTTTTCATGTGTAGATTTGACAAGGTCTGTGACTGTCCTATGCACAGTCTTCTGCATGCAGTCGTGTGTGGTCGGGAGCACGTGGCAAATTTGAAAAAAAAACCGCCAAGCGGTATAGCCGATGATTTGGTGCGCATCATGAGTGGTTGTATGCAGTTGAAAAGTGGTCGGTAATGCGTCTTCTCCACGCGGGAGATAAGATGCAAGCCAACTGGACATCGGCGACTATAGAAGTGCAGCCTTGACAGGAACATGTCACAACTTGCGCCATCGTGTTAAGGTTGCGACTGTTCGGGGACTGAACAAGTGGCGTCGCCGATTGAACATGTTTGATCTTGTTGATTTCATGATGCTGTGGCCTACTGCTAGGCGATTCAGCATCTCTTGTCTTGTTGAAGGCGGGGAAATTCATAGACTAGTCATCCCTGGTCATCCCTGGTGGGGATAAAAAATGTAAATTTTGCAAGTTTGAAAAAGACTGGAGCCGATTTTGAAAAAAAGTAGTCTTGTATAGTTGGGAAGGGATTAGGTCGCCAGCTGTCTTCTATGTGACTGTACCTTGAGGCAAAGGCTCTATACAGCCTATTAAACTATTCATAGCTGTGCCGTCTGTTCCATGTCGACTTACCACCATGCATGCATGCATGAACAGGATGCCGATGGAGATCTGGCATGTTCGCTAAGTTGCATACGACTACTATACTCGGTTTAAGACTTCAACATAGCAACATGCATGTGCTACAAATAAATAATTTTAAAATAGGCCGCCAAATATAGGTCTCACTTTGAACAGTGACATAAGTTCTTCGAGGTCAACGATAACGAGCATGAGTGTAGTGGGTAACCTCTACAGTGCGAGTCAAAACACTATGTACATATTAGAAGGGTTTACAGATGAGGAGTTTTAAGTTGTTTTTTCTTAGTTTGAAGGGTGCTGAATCAGAATTTTTGGGTCCAAATATGGTCAAACCCAAGAATTCAATTGTATTTTCCTGCTTCATGATGAACCAGAGCAATAATGGACCCATGTTTCAAAAAATCCGAGCGTATTGGATATTTTTTGCCCAGGATGACCTTAAACCTTGTCAGGGCTGTAGCCCTGTAACTAAGGTTGCAACCTAGACAAACTATACACGCCTTAATCCCCATTATGAGACAAATACATTGGTGTACACTTCAACACAATTTAGCTTGATTTCAAATTTACCCCTGTACTATTTTTTCTCCGTTATTTTACAACATTCCCCACATTTTCCAGTGGATGGACCCAAAAATTCTTATTCAGCACCCTTCAAACTATAGAGAAACATCTTCAAACATTCTTCCCCAAACTTTGAGAATAGGATTCTTATTTATAACCCTACTATATAAATTAGGTGTTGTGTCGTAATGTACCAATATATATGATATCTTTTGATATGGATTTTTAGAATAGCTCCTCTGGCTTCCCTTGGTACTAATTTTGCTGGATTATGATTCAGGCATAATTGCTCACGAGACAAGAGGGAGGAGCTGAGTAAGGTGACTTGTGCCCAATGATCGGAGCTGGAAAAGTAAGGATACGAAAACATCTCCAACAGTTTTGAGATATAAAACACCGCAGTAACACAACAGAGTCCTCCACGTGCTCTCCATCACGGACAGTACAGGGTTGGTACTGTAACCCCACTTTGCCTGACCTGACTCTAATTCCATCAGCCTGTCTATTACGGAAGAAAGTGCAGTGATAACTGTGTGCTTTCATTCGTAAAGGCCTGCTGAATTCTGCAGTGGGGTCTAGCAAAGTGGATCAACAAAACATGTACCAACTCGGCAAGATACGTCTACTAATGTGTGAAACATTCTGGCACATTATATCTTATCTGCCCGAGTGTTGTTGTCTGTCTAAGAATATTCATTAGCGATAATATACATAGAGGTGTCTGTCCAACTTGCTGAGGGGACGGCATGGTCGTTTAACATTTTGTTTTTCAGAGACCCCCACACCCCCTCAAAATAAAAACAATCAAAAGGATCACTTCCGAGAATTTGATTTGGGCCCCCTAAACCACCGTATGATTTATCGGCTTCAATAACTGTCCCGAGGCGATCTGTGACAAAAGGCACCATAACTTTTTGGAATGGAGAAGAATGGCTCAAAGGACAGAAATTTACAATTATGAAGACCTTATTAAAACGGGCGTCTCAATGTGGCCTACCTCATTCTTTGGTCAAAACATTATGCATTGGCAGATTTATCTTGCCAATGATACTAAACATGTTGTCAGCGTTTATTGATGGATTCCCAGTGTTTCCACCAGCGCCAACAAAATAGACGCTTCAGACATTATGTGGTGGGCACCCGGGATTTGCGCCCTCCACACAGATCTGAATGTGGTATGAAAGGTGTTATTCGTGAAGTGCGTAATATTGTAAAGACGAGCAGGGACAGGCAAGCGGATTATCAATGGCGGTTTCACAACCACACATGCACAAAAGAGCCGTCTGTGTATTGTACGCATAGGGAGGCCATGTGGAGGATAGGACTCTGCAATGTGTATGCAAATGGCATGTTTTTATACGTTTCAAACGGTGTACAATGGTTTGGGTATCCTTTCTTTTCAAGCCTTTTGGCACAAGTTTTAGCATGTACTTCCTACCTCTTCATATGTCTTATCTCTACAGTCAAGCATGACACATAATCCTGTAAAAAGTGTAACCAAAAGAAGCCAGAATGCGCTTATGACAAAATACCATTTTTTAAAAATATATCATAATACGCGCTATATACATTGGTACAATTACGACACAACATGCAATTTTTCAAAAGGTGTATAGTTTTTACTAACCTGTATACGGCGCTTGCACAAGCGGTCAACAATAGGATAACTTGGATATCACCGTGCCCCTCCAGATAACCCCTTGGCCTGCCGAGAATACAAAATCATCTGCAAGAATTATCTAAATATAGGGTAAGCAGTAACACATGTGATGTATGTTATTTACAATGTAAAACAGTATCCGATGAGATTATTCTTGCTCTTATTCGGGTCTTCAATAGTCCATATACGCGGTTAATGTGATTGGTCAAATGAAATACACTACTGTAGCGAGTGACCGACATATGGCGCTAACGGCATGAACTAAGTGTATCTGTGAATTGTTTCCTAAATGACAGTATTGCAGGGGAGTCTTACCTACATCTTCGTGTTTTACTTTCAATTGAGTCCCAAGTATTGTCGTGAGTAAATTGAATAAACGTTTGCATCATGTACGCATCGCCCAAGTTCATCCCATATGTTTCAATGGGTGCGAAAGATCCATGACCTCCCTTGGCCCATGGGAGACAACGAATACGAGGCCAACAAAGAAGTCAGTGTTTATATCTTGGTGCGTGTGGCAGTCCGTGTTCATTGTCTTGCTGGAAGAACCGACGTTTTTTCCATACGATGAAACTACAGTTTTATATAACTTCATCATCAAAGCGTTTCGTGCATTACAATGCATCGGTTATTGTAAATGAGCCTTGCGCGTTCTTTCCTTGAATTTTCACTTCACCCTAAAACCATCAATCCTTACCACAATATCTCGTCCATGGTTTCTTAATTATGTTATGCAGATTCATGTGCCATATCAATGCATCTCATTGAAGTCCAAGGTAAACCGACTTTCATCTGCTAAATAAGACCTTTACTATCCCAGTCATTGTTTATAGACACCATCAGTGATTCAGCTTCAAGAAAACTAAAACAAAAATACACTAAAAAATCTGCTAAAACATGCTGGTCCAAAAGTGCCTCTCCCATCAGTTTGCCCATTTTTTTTTAAATTATAAAAATACAAAATCAACAAGTTGTGCTTTGTCTCGCTGCGGAGTGTAGAACTATTGATCAATGCTGCCTTTAATTCCTGCTAATTTTGGTAAAGTCCTGATCGTTTTGTAGTTAAGGATATTTCTCATTGTGATTTTACCGACAATCACTGAATATGGGCTTTGTAGTAAACCGCACAAAAGTAGGCACTGAAACGAAGTTCTGGTTGTTGATACGCATGAGTTTTTTCTCAAAGTACTCACAGAGGAAAAAACGCCGAAACAAAGAAAGATTTGCCCGCGTACACTGCGGAACTTCATTTTCCCAGCAACCATCGGTATAAACGATTTCATTCGCACAGTTTTGCTAGTTTTTGTCAAACTCTTACACTGTAATGCTATCGTCTTCTTTGGAAGCGCTCCTAGTGAGGGACTGTAGTGCACAGATTTGAGTGTGCAAATCTGAATTTTGGGACACAAATAACCTTTATGTCATTGATACTAAAAAAAATGATGGAGCACTTGCCAACACACCCCTTTCATGGCCCAGCTTTGTTTTCAAAGTTCCACAGGGGTAATTTGTTTAAATGTTACCACTATATTACTGGTTACAAGGACTTCCAACAAAGGTATACTTTTGTACAACCTATGGCTTATAGGTTTTGGGATTATGGGGTAAAAACTGTAAAAATTGGTTAAAAATCAATTTTAGTGAAAAAAATTTATCCGGAAATGCACACTCTTTCACTACATGTCCCCTGCTATTCGTCACTTCATTGGATACCTGGCAGCATATCCTTCCTCACATTTTGTACAACAAATTGTTTCCCAACAGTCATTTACCATGAAACGAAAACAATTTTCCTCTCCTGTCTACCGTACACACTGCCTAACTACACTGATGCTTACACAGCACATCACAGTCAAGTGTTCAAGTTTCCCTCAAAACAAATTACACATTCAAAATAAAAGAATTACGTCCAGACTTGGATTTCTTCTATTGTGTTATTCAACAATTACAAAATTGAATAATCATTCATACCTGAAAGAATATTCCATCACGACTGGAAATATACTACAACCCTGTCCAAACTGCACTCTCACTTCTTCGCATATTCCAAAGAGGAAAACAGGAAGAAGATATGTACCATCATCGCAAGACAGCATGAGGGAAGCCTATGCTATCTGCTATAGCAGAACTCAAAACGCCTCACTAAGGATAACTTTGATACCAATGCCAGAACATCACTCAGAGGGAGTTAGACGTTTGTGTGACCACCACAACGCAAAACTAGTTGAAATCCACCAAAAGCCTGGTTCCGAATAGCCCAGTGACCCTGAAGTTTGGCCTTACCAGTCGCCTACTAAGGTTCGATCCAACCGTCATAGGTTCCTCGCCACTACCATTTGCGTGGAGGGTATAAACCGGCGATGTATTGAGGGGCAATAATAAGCGTCACAACAAATCATTGATTTTGAAATTGCGTCTTAGAGGATTAAATGAGAGTAGCAAGAAGGGGCAGGCCATTTTAGCACCCATCAACATATTTTTAAAATTTAGCGATCAATAAGAGGTCATTGGGGTTGTGACCTTGTTTGCGCTCATTTATCTCGATAGAACAAATTCAAATGAAGTGTCACTCGTTTTGTTGCCAAGCCCGCTGAAATGGTTATTAACAATTTCGAGACCATCTTTTTTAAAGAAATCGGTGCAATATTAAGATTAACCTTTGGTGATGACCTTTGTGGGCATCTGACGAATTTTGTCTTATACCAGTCGGTCAACCATACCTTGTAGGTATTACAAACTAGACCCTTTTTAATACTGTTCTTGAAATCTCCTGTAACAAGAAAACAGCTGCTAGAGTAACCTTCTTAAGCATCCAAGCATTCGTTCATCTTTACCCCGTATTTATGAATTTTCCCCCTCCTTATTCCGATCTACCTTTCCTGAGGGCAAAACCACTCCCCGCTAAATTTGTGTTCATTACCCTCATATAATACAAATCACTGAGGAAATGGAGCTCTTGCTCTCTACGTCCGGAATTGCCCCAAATACCCAACTAAAAAGGGCATTTTTGGTGAGACAGCATTTTGTCAGATTACACCCATCACATTGGATTATTGTGTACAGGATAAAAGGCTAACTACAAGTCATACTTGCCTTTTTGTATGTGCAAAAAACATGAATGAACTGAGGATATTCGATATTTCTGACTGGCTCTGATCAAAAGAGGAATCAGTGACTGACTGCGACTTTGTTCCTGGTTTTTGCGTAGAAGTGGGCTCACTATACGGTTTCACTTTCAAACACATATCGTTCACTTTCAAAAAATTTTGGAGAGAACAATCCTTTAAATGTGATACAGGTGTTGTTTTGGAAATTCCAAAAGAGTCTAAAACTAATAAACAGGCTTGTTTTTCTATTTCACATCGATCTCTCCTTCTTTTACTTAAGCTGCGCATTAAACGGTTGCACAGAACACATCACCAAATAAATTGCCATGGTTTATGTAAAAAATGGCGCTAATTAAAACTCTAGAATTTCTCATACCAAGCGACTCAGTTGCTTTCAATTATTCCATTTACCTTGGACTGCTAGACATCTGCATTCCCATTCACAAGGAAGAATCCATAACATATAACACAACGAGTTTTGCCGACTACTGAAGCATGAAGACACTGATGAGTTTTCCGATCCCCTCTTGAACTGTAGCTATCTAGTCAAATATTCCTATGGATGGGGTTGTAAAATTATACTAGTAATATACTTCAGTAGTAACCCTCACACAACCTTTTTGTTACCTTTGATATTTTGCTGATCTTTGAACCTTTAAATATTTCTAACAACAAAAAATGCCCAGAAGTTGCCAGTTTCTACTATATAGCAGAACCATAGGACGTAGACCAAATAACCACTGTAAACATTCCTGTAGCCCCTCTGGGGGGTAGGGAACACCAAGTGTAAATTCACAATACTTATTATGATCACACCTAACGTCTGTTCCCTGCACATAAACTGGCACATTTTCTTAAAATTAAAAATCGTCACCGCATATCATTTCTTTTTCACCAATAGCAGAGACAAGTGGGATATGTATAGTTTCAATCTAACCATGAGCTTAAAGACTTTACAATTGTTGCCGGTATGTGGGGCCATTTTATAGCCAGGTGTTACACCTCCGCTCCCACATCCAGCTTCGGGTTGAGTGACAAACTGAGCCCGCTCCTCATCTTCAACAATAAACTTAACCAGTGTACATTATAATATAAGTCGGTGACACTAATTTCTCTCTGAAAACGCGGTAAATTGAATAGAAAATGAAGTTAACGCAATAAGTTACGGATTTTGTCGTTCTGCACAAAGTTGTTAGGGTCAACAGCTTTGCCCAGGCACAATCTCTACTCATGATACGTGCTTCATGTTTTTTTCCTTATTCTAATAATCTGATGAAATATACTTGGGCAAACGTTAATTGACACGCACATAAAACTTCACTATTTATTTATTGTGAATGATGGACAGTTATTTTGTCCTGACCAAGTACTGCAAGATCTAAATTAGGGAGAGCGTACATCTGAAATCTCTTCCAGCTAGGCGACCAATATACCAATGGGCCTTGGTGGCAACCTCCCAGATGAAGGAATTTTGTGAAGTTTTTTTCCTACAACCGTATACCTGGCCTGGTGAGTGTGCGTTATCTCTGAACTCATTGTTTTACATGTGAAGTCTATGTGTACCACTATTCACTGATATGGGGAAATGAAATTTGAATGACATTTACCATCTTCTTTTTTCAAGACCAAAATGTGCCGTTTTTACTATTTTTGGGGAACCCGACGACTTATCATGATTTTTAATAATTACATTATGAATTACACTTGGTTTTCCCCTAGCCCCCCGATTGAGACTACAAAACACCAGCATGAATTACGCGGGCATAGATCCATCGACTATTTTTTTCATTTGAACTTAGACCGTCACTTTTTTTATAAAACCTTTTGTCCCAAACACGACTTTTTTTCGGCAGAGGGTGCCAGACACACAAGATCTATTTGTAGTGGTGGAAATCTACATAACCCTCCAGATTTGTAAATCAATGCACTTCATTCTTATTTTAACCCATCCCTTGACAAATCTTTGCTCTTCTCACTGAGAGAATTTCCATTCTTTCTAATGACAAACTGAGCACAGAAATTAAATGTTGTACCTAAAACATCATTTCAGCTTCTACTGGAGATTGTTCGTGGGATGCTCACTTAACGCCCAGACTAGGAGAAACAAACACAACATTGCTGATATTCCCTTTGCTTAATTAATTAATCAAAATACAATTAACTTCCTCTTGCTCGTCATAGCAATAAGCGTACCTGCCTTTGGGAAATGTAAGTGGGGGGGGGGGGTTACCGTGGGAAGCGGGCTCTAGAGGGGTGGTGTCTTACGCGGTGACAGCCTGTGTACAACTTTATGTCACTCCAAAGGCCAGGTTAACAGCTGATAACATGCTCAAATAAGCCCCACATTTGGACAAATTCAGCCATCATATTCTTGTGTACACCCTGGTCCAAAAGCTTCTTGTAAGAATGCTTGTATACCTAATAGGTGGAGCGCTACTTCAAATCGGCTACGGTATATAACACCCTGGCACAGGATGCCAAACGTCTGCCTGAATTTGTGCACCTTATTCTTATGACTAGCTCGCACCTTCACCCTTTCGTACGAATCTGAAATGATTGCACGCCCTCAGCCCAACAGTGTACACGTATTTCACAGCTCTATTGCACACTTACTTTTTGCGGTCGAACTCTTCTCTATTTTCCATGCTTACCCCCCACCCCCCCCCCCCCCACCCCCCCGTGGCCTTCAACAGGCATACACAGTGGTGGTCCTGTAAACTATCCTGTGAACTCAAGATGACAATAACAAGTTCAATGTAGACTAGATGTCAGCTGGTCTCACAAACTTTTGTTTCTCGCTAGTCTCACTACAGAACACACAGCGCACTATAGGTTATCACATTGCCAACCAATATAATTGCCATTGGTTTATGTAGAAAATGGCCCTAATTAACCATAACGTAATTTTTCTCATTTAACAAGCGACTCAAGTTGCTCTAATTACTGCATTACCGCACTTGACTGCTATACCTCTGCATCCATTCAGCAAGAAGACATCCATAAGTTGACCAGACGGAGTTTTTCGCGAAACTGTGAAAGCATGAAGACAACGATGAGTTCGACCCCCTCCTGAACTGTGAGCGCTTCTAGTCAAAATATTCTTGGGATGGGTGTTACAAAATTAGTACCTTTCGGTAACTTACTCAAGTACCCTCACATCACGCTTTTTTGTCGTTGATACTTTTCGCTTGATTTTTTTATTTTATATCCCTTCTCAAATTAATTTTCTAACACAAAATATGGCCTCAGGAAGTTCCAGTTTTCTACTATTTTTCAACAAATTTGAACTTTAGACGTCACTTATTTTTTTCTTCATACCTTTTTCCCAAACACTTCTTCGGCCAGAGGGTGCCAGACAGATCTACATTTTGTGGTGTGTGATATTCTCCAGGGCGACATATTGGTCAAGAAAAATAAAATTACCTAGTGAAAAGGCGACCCTTCATCTGAACACCACTTTTCCCACGAGTGTTTGACAAAAAACAATTTGACATGTTTACATTTCTTTGTAAAACATGTAAAACAGGAAGATTTCCATGGGGGAGGCCATCTCATGCCATATCCTTTTGGCGACCCAATTCAACAAGCATTCAGTACCCGGGATTCAGGCAGTTGTACTTACGGCTTGTGTAAAGATTTGATTCTGGCAATTGAAATATGGATTAGCCGGATTAGCACCCATTTCGTCATATTTACAACTCAGCATGGTCTGTTTGAGCTTGATACAACATTGGCTTTTCTCAAGTTTGGTAATCTTGCTCCGAGGCATTTATGTCAGTATCCTTGTCCCTGTCAGAAGATTGCTCACAAAACTGTGCGATACCTGTCCTCCCTGGCACTCTTCCTGTTTTACAGAATTGTAACATCCAACCTTGTTTTCAAACTTCGTGGAAGTGATTGCAGTAAGCAGGTCCTCGTTATCATTACTGTCATTTTTTTTTCTTCATCGTAACATTATGTCCTTTAATTTGGCATCAGTCAGTAAGGTACAACATTTGCCAACCAAAAGTGAAATCAATATGTATTATAGTTCCCTTGAAGTGACTGTTCGTCCGAAATAAGGAGAAAATACATGGAAAAAAAGACTCGTCAGGCAAATCTGATTAAGCAGACACTTGCCACAAGATTGCGGTGCCATTATCTTTGGCTGCCTAATTAACAACATCTATAATTACATTACGCTATCAGGTCGCTTTGTTATTTATAATGTCCCTTCCAGAATCCATATTCTTTAAGACGAAACAACGCTCACAGCTACCTATTAACGCCGACCCTTTCGCCACATCATTAATCACTGCGGGGACCCCAGTGTTTATTTAATAAATCAGGTGTAGATTAATAGTAAATGCAAGCTATCAAGGCTCTTTGGAGAGACACACCTACCAATGCCAAACCACAAACAATTTCCTGATAGTGTGTTTCCATATAGGAGCACATATCACGACATCTGGATCTTCGTTGCTTTGTCTGACTCCTGGAGCACATCTGAACAAGTTGATTTTTTTTGCCATTTATTATCTTTTTGAAACTTGGAAAGTGATGGTCCAGACGATTGTGGGTCTGTTTAATCACGGTGTGGCGGTTGAAAGCTTGCAGGAGGATTTTGGTGATCGTTGGCTCTTAAGATTACACTAATAGCTAGAAAAAATTGTCCTGTCATAGTGATTAATTTAATAGTGTTTACATGACGTGGGCAGGAACTTGGGAAAATACCTAGTATTGAAACAAAATCTAATTGAACTAAAATGAAAAGACTTGCCATAGAAAATGGAATCGGACATTAGAGTAAGGTAATTCAGGGTTACGAATGTTATTTTACTATGTCCGTACTAGCACTAGTATACTGATTCCGTTAGCTCCGTACAAAACTCGCACACTATGGGTCCCACTAAAATCTGATGTTGACACGCTCTCTATCTTCTCAAATGCGCGTGTTTGTTTCTTAACTAACTTTTTAACAGGTCTTTAAGGAGAATTGGTTTCCTGCGCCCATTACCGTTGAAGTAGAAGTATACTCCAGGTGTCCAATAATTAGGAGAGCCACGAGCCACCGAGAGATCATCGTGTGGATCCTTATATGTTTTTATCGTCTTGCCAAACGTTGATCGCGTCAGATGTTTATTGACTTACTGCATTATTTGGTAGGCTGCTTAAACGTGATCAAATTAATAGCAATTCTAACCATTCAACCATTAATTAGCATACATTTTCACAGCTGCAATGTGACATGAAGAAGCAATATTCGTACTATCTTTCTTCCTTTGTCAGCAATCTTAGGTGCTAATTTATATTTTTCCAGATTATTATTTCTCCGATATTCAAAAGGATATGTCGGAAACAGACTTTGTGGTTTTAGGTATGTACAGAGCGACCTCCAGACCGCTCTAACCCCTGTATTCCCGCCATGTATTAGCGATTCAGTTCTCGTTTTACATTATCCAGGCCTTGCCTCCTTCGTTTGAAAATACATATTGAAATGAATCAGCTATCAATCCAACGTGTTAATACGTCAGAAATGACACAATAATGAAGTAAGTGATAGTAGTCCTACCACTGTTGTTGCGGGGGGGGGCATGTAACATCGCAGGTATATCAGCGACCATGGGCCTTTTGGCAGATTCCCGGGTTGCCTGACTTTCACTAGCTACAGACTGCGACCCCAGCACACTACCACATCAACATTTTTCACTTTCCCTCGCATTAACTTGTATAGCCTGGTATCTGCCTCGTGGATAGTCAAGGCCCCGTCTCACCATGTGTTTAACGAATACCAAGCAATATTGTTCCCAATCTTGTCGAATATTATGGCCAAATGGTCTATGTAACACTCACTCTCAGCTATAATCGAACACCAAAAATTGGTCATCGCTCGTGGCCCTAAGGGATTGAGAAAGAGTAGCTAAACCATTTACCACACTTATTAGAGGCCCGTTTTCAAAATGGAATAGAGATGAGTTTGCCTTCCTATTACTTGTACCAATTAAATCCACGCATACCAATCTATTCACTTCATGTTTCTTCATTTCCTCTTATAGAATAAACAAGTTTATTTTCAAAATTTGTTCAGTTTTTTAATTTTTGTATTTTTTTCATCTCAATTTCCAAATATAATATTTAAAATCATATGTAACGCAAGTCAAGAAAGAGAACTTTCTTGAGCAATCTACTCTGAGCTGTTTGCCACTTTGGCCAGGGAAGTTTTGTACAATCAAAGCATTCTTCTGGTTCAATATGACTCTGGGGGGGGGGGGGGGGGGGGAATCGTCTAAACGTCTTTCCATGTTTCGTTATACCCGCATGAACTCATTGATTAGCATTTCTCAAAATAAGAAGTAAGACAGCACTCGCCAAAGTGGCTAGATTAATGAAGATACCTGTTGAGCTAAATATTATATACTTCCATGTGTGTTACAAGAATTGATATTGCAACTGGCTTTTTAAAAATGAAACTGAAGAACTGCGCAGTGCTGTAGCAAATCTTATTTGCACAGATGCTGATACGGAGAACCAGAATTTACATTGGGACACTTTACTAAAAATATGTTTTAAGCTCGAAGCCTATTTCACTGGAATCCACATCAATACAACGCAAGATGGGCGTGAGAACACTCATAGTCCGATACTGAAAGATTAACTGCATGGTTAGTCTAATTTGCTGACACCACCCCAGAAATTTTTAGAATGAAAACGTAAGCTGAGGTTTTGCATCGCCAGCTCAAATACCCCTCTTGAAACGTGGTCAAGATACACATTTTTGTTTGATATAAAACCACCCGTCCTGCAGCACCCCTATCACCCAGGCGCCTTTTCCTATCCAACTCCGCCTTCATCTTGACTCATTATAGGTTAAGTCTGCATCGAGGTAGGCGTTCCATAACTTTTCTGAATACATGCGGAATGGTTACATTCTAATATCGACTTCTTGTAACACTCCCAGATCAGACCTCCTGCATATATCGGAATACATGATCTTTGCACCCGCCCTCAGCCACTGCGCGAACGTTCCTAGATTCATTACTTTTAACTGTCAACTGAATTTACCGTCAGACCTGAAGTATAAAGTTTAATTGCCAAAGTTTTTGCATGGGAAAAAAAGTCGAGCAATCCACTGTGTACTGAGTTCGTCACAAACACAACTATGACTTTTTCTGTCGTTACTGATTTACATTGTCGAACTTGGATAAACTTTCGCTTAAGTTTGTCATACATGCATATATAACCCTCAGGGCGAAATGGATCCTTAACTTTCCTAATTTTCTTTATGTCGTGTTTCTTCTTCAAGAAATTTCAAAACGCGTTGACCTCTAATCCGCGTACTATTTATATTTGTTGTCCTTACTTTTCGTACTCTTTTCACACTATTATTCGGCAATCCTCACTTAACATGGTTATTCTAACTTTACAATAGTGCGCTGTTTCGCCAAAGCGTTCTAAAGGCTTCAGTGTTCTAACGGCTAGACCTCATAGTTCAACCGGACTTCATATTAATACATTACTGCTCCCCATCTCCCCCTGTTGCATCTGCAATAATCGCATAATAGGTTACCAGTTGAAAGCTTGAGACAAATACTATTTTTTTTACTGGAAATTTAGACCATTTGCCCACACCAACGAGCAATACCATGACGAGTAGCGAAGTGCCGCCTTCCATGCTATCTTAAATATCGGATTTCAACATCATGATCGTTATATGAACAGATTCGCCATATGCCAGTCAAGAATCACGCCATGATCCATGGATATGACATCATGCTTTTCAAGTTTGGTAAATGCTGGCAGTAATGTCAGTATCAGAAATTGCCACAAACTGCCACCTCCCCCCTGGAACTCTTCCTGTTTTACAGAATGTAAACATCCAAACTGTTTTCAAACTCGTGGAAGTGATTTCAGTAAGGGTCCTTTTCATTATGTCATTTTTTTTCATGCCATTATGTCCCTTTAATTTGTCATGTCAGAAGGTAACATCCAAACCAAAAAGTGAATCAATATGTATATAGTTCCTGAAGTGATGTTTCCGAAAAAGAGAGAAAATAATGGAAAAATCGTCAGGAAACTGATTAAGCAGACACATTGCACAGATTGGCCATTATCTTTGTGTAATTACATTATAATTACATTTAACTCTAACAGGTCCTTGTTATTATAATGTCCCTCCAGATCCATATGCTACGAAAAACGTCACAGCTACTTAACGGCCATTTTGCCATCAGTATACGGGGACCGGGTTAGTTAATAATCATGTTGTAGATTAATATTAAATGCAAGCTGCAAAGGCCTGGGAGAGACACACCAGCAATGCCCAAACCACACATTTCCTGATTGTTCATAGATCACTACACGATCTTGGATTAGTTGCTTGTTCGTATCCTGGAGCACATATGAACAATTGATTTTGCCATTTATTACTTTAAAATTGGAAATAGGCAGAAGATTGTGGACTTTAACACGTGTGGCGGTGAAGCTTGCAGTGAGGATTTGTGCGTTGGCTCTAAGATATATAGAAGAAAAATTCGTCTTGTCATAGTGAGAATTTTAAAAGTGTTTACATGACTGGGCAGGAACTGGGAAAATACTAGTTTGAACAAAATCTAATGAACAAAAAGAAAAGACTGCCATGAGAAATTGGAAATCGCATTAGAGTAGGTAAGTACGATTTTATTTACTATGTCCGTATACATGTATAGTATTCCGTTAGCTCCGTACAAAACTCGCACATATGGGTCCACTAAATCTGATGTTGACACGTGCTCATTCTCAAGTAGGCGTGTTGGTCTTAACTTTTAACAGGTCTTTAAGTAGGTTGGTTATCCCATTATTGAGTAGAAGTATATACATGTCCATAAGTAGGAGAGAGAGACCACCGAGAGATCGATCGTGTGGATATTATATTGTTATCGTATTGCAACACGTTGATCGCTTCAGATGTTTATTATACTGCAGTATTTGGGAGGCTGCGTAAACGTGATCCAAATTAATAGCAAGTCTACCTCCCAACAGTTAATTACATACATTTCAGCTGCATTTGACATGAATAAGCAATATTCTACTTTCTTTGTCACGCAACTTAGGTGCTCGTTATATTTTCCAATTATTATTTCCGATATTCAAAAGGAAATGTCGAGAAAACAGGTTTGGTTTTATTGTATTTAGAGCGAACCGCCTAACACTGTATTGATAGTCTCGTTTTATCCAGGCTTGCCTCTTCGTTGAAATACGATATTGAAATGATAGCTATCAACCAGGTGTTAGACTCAGAAAATGACAATAATGAGTAAGTGATAGTAGTCTAATGTGCATGTAACATGCAGGTATATCAGACGATGGGCCGTTTGCAGATCCCGGGTTGCAGATTCTTGCTACACCACTACCACATCAACATTTTTCACTTCCGCGCAATTAATTGAAAGGCCGTATGCTCGTGATATCAAGGCCCGCGTACCATGTTATAATACCAAGCAATATTGTCAATTGATTTATGGCCAAATTCTATTAACATCACTCTCAGCTTACGACGACAAAAAAATGTCATGTGGCCCGGTTGGAAGGCTAACCATTTACAACTATTTAGGCGTGTTCAAATGAATACGAGATGAGTTGCATTCCTATTACATGGCCAATAATCCCACGCATCAATCATTTCATTTTCAATTCCTTATAGATAAAACAATTTTATTTCAAAATAGGTTGTCCCTTATAATATAGATACCTCGCCGAACATTCAATTCCAATTAATATTTAAAATCAGGTAACGCAAGTCAAGAAAGCACTTTGAGCAATCTGAGTGTTGGCCAACTTGGCAAGGGAAGTTTCGTACAAACAAAGCATTCTTTGGTTCAAATGACTTTGAATCGGTAAAGTCTTTACATTTTCGTTACCGCTGAATCATTGATTAGCATTTAATGAAAGAAGTAAGAGCACTCGCCAAAGTGGTAGATTAGATGATACTTTGGAGCTAATTTAACTTCCATGTGTTACAAGAATTGATATTGCAATCTGTTAAATGAATGACACTTGAAGTCTTGCAAAGATTATTTGCACAGATGGTGATACGGAGAAAGGAAATTAACATTGGAAACTACAAAGAAATATAGTTTTAAGCTAGAAGCCTATTTCACTCGAATCCACTCAAATACCAACTGAAGATGGTGATAACACCAATATCCTAATGAAAGAGACTGCATGTTTAGTTCGAAAACCCCAGAAGAGTTTTGATGAAAACGTAAGCTAGGTTTGCATCGCAAGCAAAACCTCGTTTACACGTGTAAAGATAACATGTTTGTTGATAAGAAACCAACCGTCTGCAGCACCTATCACCAGGCCGTTTACCTAATCCGCCTTCTTGACTCATTAAGGTGTAATTCTGCACGAGTAAGCTTCAAACTTCTGAATACATGCGGAGTTTTGTTACATACTAAATATCACTCCAGATCAGCCGTCTGCAGATTCGGATACCATGAATTTGCACCGCCTCATGCCAGCTGGCGAAGTTCCATTACTTAAATGTCAATGAATGTACCTCATACTGAAAGCTATAAATTTTAATGCAAAAGTTTGCATGGGAAAAAAAAGTCGAGCAACATTGTGTAACTGAGTCGAAAGCAGCAACTATGACATTTTCTGTAGTTATGATTTACATTGTACAATGATAAATGCTTAAGTTTGCATACATGTCATATATACGCCTAGGCGAAATGGATCTTACTTTGAAATTGCTTTATGTCTGTTTCTTCAAGAACTTCAAAACGCGTGGACTCAATCGGTACTTTTATATTTTGTCCTTACTTTTAGTACTCTATTTCACTATATTGCACAGCACTCACTTAACGTGGTGATTCTAACTAATAGTGCGCTGTTCGCAAGCTTTCTAAAGGCTTCAGGTTCTAAAGGCAACCATATTCACGGACTTCAATTAATAATTACTCCATCTCCCCTGTTGCATCTGCAATAACAATAATAGTTACCGATTGAAAGCTTGAGAATATACTATTTTTTTACTGGAAAAGACCATTTGCCACACCAACGACAATACATGACGAAGAGCGAAGCCGCCTTCCATGCTACTTAAAATATCGGATTTCAACATCATGATCGTTATATGAACAGAATCGCCATGCCAGTCAAGATCATGCCATGACCATGATAATGATCATCATGATCATGATTATGAACATGATAGTTTTGGGTGTTTAAAGGGGAAATTGTTTATATTTACTACTGTTTATCTCATAGTTTTGGTTATATCTCATTATTGGCGCCAATGGCCGACTTGAATCAGATCACATTATAGGTTTTGTTTTTGTTTCTTTTTCTTCGTCAACATTGAGGAGGTCCACAGCTTAGATGAATTTAATAGGTTTATGTATCAAGATTTCATTTATGTTTTGTATCGTGCAAGATAAGTTCCCTTTGTCTTGTGATATAATCACAACACACAGATTATATTGGCCTTCAATTTTAATTTACTGATCTTTAATCAACAATAACAAGGCTGCTCTCTTACTGATAATTATTTTGCTTATTTTTGTTTCTAGGTTTGTTCGCTATATGTACGTATTTTAAGGTTTGGATTGTCATCGTTATCAATTTAATGTATTTTAAATACATGAGCAAAATTAACTTTCCATAGGCTATAGAGAGAATACACTATACAACTGCTATACACCACAAGCTTTACAATGTGATGAAGTAAAATTGATTAATACATTGGAGAGGAAACCGCATCAAATTGCGTTGTAATTAATCTGCATTTTACAATTATATAGACAGGGTGGTATGGGTGTCAGATCTCAGTGTACTGTATGTAGTGAACCACAGTTAATAGTTAGTATTGTTGGATAATAATAATAAGGTGGAGAGTCAGGAGTAATATCTTCAATCTTCAGCATCATACTTGTAAACCCAAAAGAAATAAACTTTCATCTCAACTTCAATTCTTTTCGCCAATTTAACATTAATCTTTGCTTATGGTGTGGTGCCCGTTCCGATCTCTTAACTCCACTTCCAAATTAATCCGTTAAGTTTGTAAAAATAAGAACCTTAAAAAATGAAAATTCTCTCTGCTCGCAATATCTCTGCTGCACACTTGAAAATTGAATATCCTGACACATTTGTATAAAACATTCGGAAAAGCACTGTATTAGTAACACCTCGGGTCACTTAATTTCAAAGTACAACTATAATACAATGTTTTGTGAGACGCCAAAAGCCACAAAACCACAACTTTATATTTTCAGGCTTTTAATAATCACTTTGGCTACTGGTAATGCATGAAAAGAATATCAGTATTTTCACGAAGCTATATTTGATAATGCGGCGGCGAGACATGTTGCAGCAAAACGAAAACTATATGTACCAATATCTCACCGTCCATTCTCACCAATATCCCGCGTCCATATCCCCTTCCCTTATGCAAGAAATGGTTCTGAATGAATGTACTATTTTAAATGGAGGCTTACCGGAATGAAGAATTTGTTATAGCTCAACCAGTTCAACAATCATTCATCTAATATATGAAACGTTATTGTGTAAAATATATTAAGATATTAATGGCTGGTATTCTGAAAGGGAGACCTGGTCTAAAACTCAGGTTAGTCCTACATGAGTTGGGGGACTTTTTCTTCCAACATACTCTAAAATGAACTGGAACGAGGGAAGAATTCCTCAGATGGGCCATTCGAGGAATTTTTATCACCCTTTAAAATTTAACTTCACAGTATTTTTGAATAGGAAAAAAGGTCCATTCGTGTAGGACTAACCCGTGATTTTAAACCAGGTCTAAGTAGACTCCCTTTCAGAATACCAGCATTATTAGCAGACAGACGACCAAATTCATCAAAGACATGTTTTAGTATAGCATGATGTTTTAAGCTTAACACGAGTGTTTCTGGATCTTTAAGCCACTGTCATTTAATCGCAGAATAACCAAAATATATTATCGCAATAACAACCTTTAAGCTGTTCGCTCTCAGAGTGGCACCACTTCTCCTCTAGTCCTTAAACTGACTGCCTAGCTTAAGAAAAACTCAATCATTTTTTATTATAAAACTACATATACAAGGAGACCCATACTTTTTATATATCATTCGCTTATGATATCCAATCCCTTAACAAGCACCTAATGCCCTTGGCAAATTCTAGGCAGCTCTTCTTCTTCTGTTCTCCGCACAGACGTCCTTCATTAGCTTATTTGATCCGAGTTGGGACAGAATATTCTTTTAAATACGTCTCGGTTCTAATCACAGATTTGTCGTTGAAGACATCGGAGCGGCAATTTGTTATATTTCGTTTTGGCCAAATACCTAGGACAGGCTCTTCTTGACGACTCTTCCTCGTTATTTATTTGCGAATATTTTCTAACCAATTTGGCTTTTTGGGGTTCACAGATTGTAAATCATAATGGGACAGAATTTAGCCAAAAAATTGCAGTTGAGATGAGAAAAATATATGTTGTTTAATGTGCCATCCAAAATCTGAGATTTGATGGGGTGAGTGGTGGAGATCGGAAACGGAATATTTTAAATGCTTCTTGTTGACCATAATCGAAATGGACTTTCATTAGACATCTTTAGCAGTTGGGTGTAGAGTGTGTTATAAGATCAAAAATCTTCATTTTCATATCCCGTTTAAATCATTTTACTAATATATTCAAAGCTAAATTTGGCGAACACCTGAATTCCCCTCGATAGTAACGTATTTTACGTATATATTTTAAAATGATGTAACACCACAAGCCATATGACCTTTGTATCGGTAGCAAGGCTGTACATGTATTTCACCTTCAGAAGAGTCAGCCAGCACAAATGGGGAGGTATAACCGCAACCTTTTCGAATTGCAATTTGAATTATGATCATCAGAACGTCTTGAGCTCATCGCTATCGATATAGACATATATTACGACACTTCCCAAGACCAGCCTAGCTCCCAAAGGAATTTCCAAGACCCGTACAAAAACCTAGCCAAGTGTTTTCTTTAAAGTGAATCAAAACAAATTGATGAACGTGCACAATAATGGGGACTTGAAATTAGCAGCTTTTGAAGGACATTACCCTGCGTCTCAATAGCGTATTAGATTGGACAAGAGATTCTGTTCGAAAGAGTGTGGTTACCAAAACACGTTACCTTCCATAAGACAATAATACGTATTTATCGAGAAAAAGCATGCTGCTTATTTAGGATCTTAGAGGCCATGCTGAAGGGCTTGGTACATGTCAAGATATTTTCAGTAGATTTGTCAAATTTTCCTGAATAAAAACTGCAGCGAATTGCGGGAAAGCAGTACGTAAATCTTACGGGTCTATGTGTTGAATGATTTATGTTACATATATTGCACACTGAAAATATCCGCTGAATTTTAATTCATTGAATTTGCTATTTTCCTGTAGTTATCATTTTCGGTGTTTCTGATATATAATTTGATATTTTGCTAGCCTATTTTGACTTTCCATGCGGTATTTTGCATGACTGGTGTGGTGATCATGTGTTGCGACATATCCTTCAGTCATCGATTCTTTCATTTGGTTGCATCCTTTATGCAGCCACTTTACTTACTGTGAGCTCGTTTGCAGTATTGTTACACACGCACCGCCATTATAGAGCCATATTGTTTTTAAGGTATCTGAGAGACAGTCACCAGGTTTAAGTAATCTTTCTTCTGGTCAATTTGTATATTGGGCTAAATATGAAATTGTTTGGAAATTCTAGGATCTGTAAAACAGAAAATTTGTTCCTTTATCACTCAGCGTCGACCTTTGGTCAAGCAATATATAGCTAGTCCTCTCCAGTTGATTTCATGCACTTGTTGTTGATCTCACGAACAACCTGACATGATAAGTGAACCAAGTCAGATTGCTATATACAGTTATTACCCAAAGACTGATTTTTAGCCATCACCGAACCCTGGTTTAAATGAGATGAACGCAAAGACTGTACTCTGGTTGACTTCATGTTTTTCGTACAGAACAGGAGGAGGCATATGCGTGATTCTTCCCAAAGGCTTTACACCACTCGGTAAAACCATGAGGCTCTCTATTATCTATAGCTCTCCACCTTCTTAGAAGTCACCCATCTTTTATGAAGGATTTACTGCATTGTTTAAAACTCTTTCTTCCATCACTTTCAAGGTTCTCAATATCTATGTTGACAAGCTTAGATTGTGAACCACAAAGATTCTTGGATCTGTTGGAACCTGCTGATCTCGCCCAAATGGTGGAAGTCTCTTCTCAGATGTATGCTCATACACTTGCATGCTAAAATGCTAAAAATGTGATCTCCAAATCAATTATTGATGACAATCTTTCATATGATCATGTTGCGATCATCATGAGAACTCCCCAGCTTTTCCAGAAGACTTCGTCGCATCAAAATCGATAACTTCAAGTAGGACACTGTTAACTTTCAACTTGTTATTAATGATCTGAGAAAGTGCAGAAAGTGCTGAGAAAACTTTTCAAGAAACATAATAAAGAGCACCTTGACACTTCGTTCGAATAGTCCATGATACACGGATGAGCTCCATGCTGCCGAACGTTTGAAACAACATCTACAACAGATGACTTCGTTGAATTTTTCACAAGCAAAGCAAACAGTATGTGTACTAAATTTTATTCATCTAACATTGGATTAGTATGAGTCACGGGATAGTAGCCTTCGTATTGCTGTCGCTAGCTGACATAATCAAGATCATCCATGGCTTACGTACTAAGATGTATTTGTTTGACCGACCCACTTCCATCCGACCCACTTCAGTCCTGAAGGATTACATCGATTCTCTTATACCAACCATAACATTGTGAATCCTTCTCACCCCATGATGGTCATTCTTCACTGAGGTCTGCTGTAGTGACACCAATTTTGAAGAAGTAAATTAAGAGTCTGAAATGGCCCTGCACAAATTTATCGTCTAGTGTCTACTCAATCAAAATCATCGAGAAAGCCTTTTCATCCCGGGTGCAAGAGTACCTGAACAAGAACCACGTGTAGAATAACACCCAGTCTGCCTACAAGAAGAATCATTCCACCGAGAGTCCATGAGCTACCATCATCAGATTTTCGGTTCGTTGCACCCACTTGGTGATTAATTTTCCCATATATCACCTTGAAGGGGATATCCCCTACAGGATTAGGTCTGTTTTCCGCCCTAAAGCTGCACGATATCCTTTTGGGGGCTTTTCCTGTCCGTTTCCAAAAAATGGCTGTCATTATTTTATGTAAAACCGCCATTGTAAATTCATTACAGATAGAAATTTTATCCACGACTACACGATATCAAGTTTTTAATTTCCTGAAGGGGGCTTAAACATCTAGGCGTCCAAGATGGGCGCCGCAAGGAGGCATATTTTGCTAGATGAACTTAAAATGAAGAACCTGGATGATATTTTGGGAGCTCCAAAAAGATTTTATTCGCTCTAGGGTACGTAATCAGGAAAAAAAGCAGCCCTATAACCCATTTTTTCGACGTCATTAAACAACACTTTCTAATAATGACCATAAATCATTTCCAAGATGTAAAAAATATTAAAGTGGGGTATTGACTTGTCCAAGAGAGTGCTGTTACTATACCTGGTTACTACTTGGGTTATATAACGTAGTTTAAACTGACTCTATAATAGTTCATCGGAAGACAACAGCTCCTAACAATCTGATATATGCATTAAAATCATAATAAATGGGTGTGGACTGTATTTAAGGATTACTCAGTGACGTCCCAGTGTTTCCCAGTAAAAATAAAAAATGTGCTTATGAAGAAGTGAAAAAGTTGTCTATATGTAGAAGGAAAATTTAAATATGGTGACCTAACTTTCTTTCGAGCACATCAAGTGCTATCTTAGTTTCTGACTTGTCCCACCGCCTTCTTCTCTCTCTCTCTCTCCCTCTCTCATACTGCTGAGATCATCTTCCTTCCCAGCGTCAACTCGTGTTGAGTGGTCTGCAATTGTCCAGAAGAACGAGAGACAATTGCGGGAAAATTTTATAAATAGTTTTCCTTATGGTTCTTATGTCGAAAAATATGTGCAGGGGTGTTTTTCTTCTTGATGTAGGTCCCCTGGAGCGGGTATAACCGCCGCCATCATGAGTTAAGATCATGTCCGCAAAATATAAATGTCATTACTTATCTTTTTGGTGCTCTCAAAATATCACTCACATTCTTACCCCATCAATTTGCCAATTTTAGTATATTTGGACGTATTTTTAGTATATCTTGGACGCTTAAAGGTGCGTGTTCCGATCGTGTTTGGGATCCCCCTGATTTACCCGGAAGTAGTATCGATTTGGATATCAGATGAAAGGGCGTATTCTTCTCATTGTTGTCCTGAATATCCAAAGATATAAACGAAAAATCACCGTTTTAATGGTTGACCATCCATAATAGCACAGTATTGAAAAGTTTGTTTCCCACGGTACTTGATGGGGCGTATGTACAAGTACCAGGCTCGCATATCAAGTAGAGAACACAATAGACATAAATCGGAACAAGCACCTTTAAATGTTTAAGCCCACTTCAGGAAAGTAAAACTTTATTTTGTGTAGTCCGGGATAAAGTTCCTCTCTAATGAAATTACAATGGCAGTTTTCCATAAAACAATGACGGCCATTTTGAAATAGGCAGTACGCGCTAATATGCAACTTTTCGGGGCAGAAACCCACCTAATCCTAGTCAGGTGGACATCCCCTTTAAGTTTATATATTGGAAAATTAATCACCAGGTGGGTGCAACAAACTCGAATTTTAAGGCCTGTACAGAAACTGGCTCATAGACTATGAGACAGCTTTGACTTGCGAAAAAAATGACATCCTGCTGCTGGTGGACTTGTTCCGCAGCCATTGATAGCATTGATCATGGGATGCTTCTTGGCTTAATATGAATGAATATGCGTCGTGTAGTTCTTTATCGTAGAGGATTTTATCAATGCTGCAAACTATTTTCTTTTTATAATACTCATTCATTACTTACGATATAATCGCATTCAAAAAATGGTGCTATGTATCTGCCGATTAGGCGCTAAACCAATCAATGCAATATGAAGATATCGTAATTGAAAATTTGCTTAAGAAAAAGATATTTGATGCAGCATGCGGCATCAGTTGCTGTTGTTGTTTTCACTCGCTAATTGCAACGAACGTAAAATACTCCCGTATGTCATAAATATGCACAAGGACTTTCCAAATACGACGATATGCAAACCAAATTTGGTGGTTCCCAAAACTATGCTAATGCAGTGCGTATGCTCATTATAATGATTTTGGCACATCGAATCTGGTTACGCTGTTTCAGGAAAAAAACAACCATCTCAAATTTTAAATCTATGATGATAAACCACTCTGTAACATGTTTGAATCCCTAAGTGTATCATAATAGCTTCTTGTCGATTAATCGGTTAAAAGTGCATTGCGGTTTTACGTGAGAGGTTTAGTCTTCCTTGAAAAAAAAATTGCAGATTACAGAATTGATAAAGATAAGTGCTTTTTATGACCGATCACATTCTAGGTCAAACGTCAACACCTTTCTCCCTGGGATTGGAATTTTTTCTTCACCACACTTTACAAGTTCCTGTTGCAACAATTATCTCTTTGCGTCAGTATACTTGTGTAGTGCCAACACATGCACTCTCCTAAGTCCATGCATGCACCGATTATCAAAAGTGGTCACTGTGTAAGAATATTCAGCCTATCCTGGCATAAAACCGGGAAACATGCGAAGATTTATGTTGAATATGAATTGCAAAAAAGGTCAATTGATACTGAAACGCGGCGAGTGCAATCCTACTCAATCCAAAGCATTTGAATTAAAGTTTAATATGAATGAATATGCGTCGTGTATTTCTTTATCGTATAGGATTTTATCAATGCTGCAAACTGTTTCCCTTTATAATACTCATTTCATACTACGAATCATCACATTAAAATTTTCAATGATCCTTAATCCTATGTACCAGCCGTTAGGGCGCTCACCCATCAAATGCAAGTTGAATATATCGTAATTGAAAAAAAAATGTTATGACATGACCTATGCGGTCTTGAGAGGCCACAAACGGGAGTAAAAATATAAAGGGGCGACGGTAAAACCATAACGCAAATACAAAGGCGCGTCGAAATCCAAATGGAGCTCGTTTGCAGTACTGTTACAACACACACCTGCATTTATAAAGCATATTGTTTTTTAACACTTAATGCCCAAGCTAAAAAAACTTCCGTTAGTGCCCAAAGGGGGGGGGGGGGTTTCTGTGGAGTTTGATCATGACACTAACACAAATACATGGGGGTCACGTAAGACCACATTACCCACCATAAAAATGAAACAGCCGACCTTTGACCTATGACCATGCCAATTGAAATTGTCACCTTTCGAAAAAGATTGGTTCGCAATTTTCCATCCTCAGCAACTCCAATATCAAGGTTTGAACCAATAATTCATTAGCTCTACTCCTTAAAATAACCACTAAAAATAATCAGTTGCAAAAGATAGCCAAATTTATACCATCTTGTATTTTTTTTCTCAGAAACTTCAAAATCGCCTTATTTTTCCCATAATTACACAGTTAAGAGCACGGCCTGACAAAATTAAAATTGATGCTATCAGCCTATAAAATTGTTATTTTGAGAATTTAAGTATGTATTAATTATTATGAATTACCTCCTACGGGATATCTAAGCCAATAAATCCAAACATTTAATTCCTTTAATTTTTTAATTAGTCTATAATATCTGATTTGTTCACTTCCTTTAGTGCCCAGGGACCCACCTAAGTATTCTATGAAGCCGTGGCTGATTTAATTTTTTTTGTATCCAGGAGAAGGCGGAGTCATCAATCAGACAATTGCAAAAAACTCCTTGAAAATTTTGATTGCGTTAACCGAGAAATCGCAAAAAAATCAAATGTTGGGTAATGGAACCCCCCCCCCCTTGGGCACTTTAAGTGTTAAGGTATTCCTACCTTTGTTTATTTTCTCTCTCCTGCTCAATCCGCTTTTTTTTAAAATGGCCATCACTTTTCTGTTTTATTAAGATAATGTATAGTACTTTTCCATTTGTTCCGATGCTACGATTAATAATTTTTCACCTCGCGCCAAGGATGCAACCTCTTTTGGATTATCTACTGAAGCCACGCGAAGGTCACCTCTTTTTAGCCACTCTTTCATGTCTTTTTCTTACTCTTTTGCGCCCCTTTCTTCTGTAATTGGCTTATTTTTGGGTGACAACTTTGTTATTTTAATCTTATTTAGGGGTGATTTTGGTCTGTTTAGCCACCTCTTTAATTTAGTGCTCGTCATATTGGGTTTCGCCTGACATTGCTTACTTATCATAAATACACTTTTCCTATTTAACGGTAAACATACGGGACCTGTGTAACACAGTCGTGCCTATCTCTCTTCCGAAGCGATTGGGCCGACTCCACCATATGTTGCTGAAGGGGGATCGCTGCACCTCGTCTATAGCGAGTCTGTTACCTTCCAACATTGAATAATGCCGGTCCCTGGGTAGAGAGGAATAATGAGTTAGAGCGCCCTATTCAAGGGCGAAACACATCGGCCACAGTGGTGAAGTTGAACTCATAACCTTTTGGTGTGCGGGTCGGGCGCTTTATATCCACGGACAACATGGGTGCCCTTCAGAGAGCACATCACTTTTTCCAAGCGTGGAATGTCACCAGAACATGTTGTTAAATTATGCTTATGTACACTTACACCAACGCCACCGTCATGTGTGATATTGTTTTCCTAGTAGAACAATAAGATGAACGATATCAATGAGAAATGGCCCACTGTCCATCCGTGCAACCACAGTGGAAGAGGCTCAGCTTTGTTTTAGACTTAAAGTGTCACATTTAACCGAAATTATCTAATACATTCTTAAAACGTTACCTCATAAGGATGTGTATTTTGTAAGTTCCATTTAGTTCCATATTAGTATTTATATAACACCTAAATAGATCCTTGTCATTTGATTGGAGGATTCTCGGTCACATGTCATTAAATAAATGATATATTGCATGCTTACATCACATACTGTGCATTTTTGTTCCATTTGGCTTGCATTTTTGTTCCAAACGTTTCGTTCTATTGCATGCCTCGTGCGTCTTCACAAAACGCGGGTCACCTAATGCACGCACCTATACGACTATGATGCTATTATGATCATCGTTGATTGCGGTGCAGCAGCGAGTCCTCGGAACTTGCGGTCTTTGTGTGAGTGAACAATGGACGCACGCTCTTGTTGTTTCTGTGGGCAAAGTTATGTTTTTAGCAGGATCTACGTGGAATTCCCGGCCATGGAGGACCAAGTTTAATGCAGTGACTATATAGTAGAAGGTAAATTAAAGTCAACATTTAGGCCTAGCCCTGCAGAGCTAGGCCCTGGGTCCGTAGCAACTTACTTGACAGTGGCACAGCCCAGGCTAGGCTAGGCTTAGCCGTAGCGTAGTCAATCTAGTCTGAGCTTTAATACTAGAATGACAAGGATCTACTTAGATGTTATATAAAACAAATAATGAATGTTTTTCATTCGTGCAATAGAAAGAATATTTTCATGAGTTGAAAGATTAAATGTTCCATTCAGCTCGGCTAACGCCTCGTTGAATGGAACATTTCATCTTTCAACTCATGAAAATATTCTTACCATTGCACTCATAAACATTCATTATTTGTATAATCAATCGTTTAGGTTTGAAGATGTAATAGTCAAGTAATGCCACATTTGCACAGTAATGTGTTAAAGAGAAGTTACGGCTGAGACGTTTAATAAGCACACGGTATTATACGATATCTATATAGTTGGAGCTTTGTTAAGTTTAATTATAACAAAGTCCAACAAATATTGTTCTCATATGTGTTACAAGTCCAGATTTTCCCTTTATCGGCCGGTGACTCAACGGTATCATTGTCTTTCTTGAGATCTTTAATGACCTGACTTTCTCGTTATAAACTATTGGCGGACATTTACATTACATTTTCTACTTAAACTGTCTACATATGAGGCACATGAGGTGGTGACTTTTGAATTCCAATTTTAAGTTGGAATACTTCAGGAACAACGGCTCCCATCAAACTTCAAATGGTCCTAGTAACTAGTGATATAACTGTTACATTTTTTTCCAATTATTATGCATCTAGCTGTTTTAAATAAATAGAAATTCATCTCCATGTTAATCTATGCATATCTGGTTCAAAAATAATAAAATAAAGTAATTTTGATGAACATACAAGAATTTTTAATGATAACAAATTAACATATGTCCTCATGCCATAGATAAAATTTAAAGCTTTGATGTTAATTCATGCGGGACTTTGCTCTTTTAAAAATAATAGTTACCTTAGATCTTTTTCTTCATATTCTTTCGCGCCAAGGTTTTCACATGCCACTTCACTCGCTTCCACGAATTCCTCTACCGGGACAGATTACGGCGAAACATCAGCGATCAGATCCTTCTCTAAAGCCAATTTTTCATGCTCTTTGAGCAAGCAAGAGGATGTTTTAACGACCTACATGTTTGTTTCTCCAGAGCCACAGTTCGGAGACTTAACAGTCCCATTTGCATTTTTTCTGTTATTTTCATCATACGTCTTCCTAGAAATTGTCAGTTTGTAAACAACCTTTAGTGTTTTTCAGTTCTGAATATAAGACATCAATTAACAAATTATTTTTGATTCTCAAGGGCTCTCGCAGCTTTATGGTTAATAGCGCAAGCTCTAAGTCTTCAAACGAGAGAGACCGAAGAAACAAACCGGTTGATTGCATGTTCATTCCACCTAATGTTTGAATAAAGAATTGGAAATTCAGAGTTCTGAGAATGAAGAAAGTCCGCTTGCGATAACACGCAATTGTTAACTCTTAGTATACCCCCTTGCTCTGTTAATTTGGGATCTGCCACTGTTAAAACATGAATGTCATCACTTTGTGTCCTTTGTGTGCTTGACCCAAATATCACATGAGACTATCGTAGACATTTAGTAATTATATTTTTTTTTTTAATTTCTTTATAGAGCGCATTCGACCATCTGTTTTGAAGTCACAGCGACTTTAATGTTGGCGTGACTTCCTGATTGACTGAACACTGAAAATACAAACTACTGGACTACTTTTAAAGGCAGATTCAGAGATTACTAACAATATGATTTAGTATATTAATTAAAAAATTACTCAGCTTAAATTAAAGCTGATCACCTGTACAATTTCAAAGTTTGAGATGAATCGGATTCTCCGTTTTGATGTGGTAAACATTTATGGGCAGTGTTACATTACTATGGGATATACCGTGCATAACAATTCCGGATCCGGAATTTTGTGATTTTCTATATCCCTTAAATCCCTAAGTGCCATTTTTTTGCCACTTTTCAAAAATCACGGAGCGGACCCCTGCCTTGTTTTTACGGGGAAAGTGCTCCTAGATCTAACAACACAAATACTGCTACCTCCGTTTTTTGCGGTGATCGTAAAGTTGCTAGTCATTTTCCTCTGGGGACGTATACTCTTAAAATGATCTAGCCAAATTGACTAGATACCAAGTAAAATATGACTTTACTAGGTAAATCTTGTCGAAAATTTTAAGTAGATTTTCTAGTCAAAATATCTTTGGCAAATATCAATAAAAATTCGATGACTGATACAACGATACTTTCTAGTTAAATTTGACTAGAATCTAGTGAAGTCATATTTACAGGTTAATGTGACTAGGTGTTTTTAGAGGGATATGAAGGACATCAACTTTGGCGTAGGTAGTTCACAAAGTGATTAGTATGTGGACAAACATTCACATACACTATATTTTAGAAAATTTAGGGCAGCATTCTCGGGGAATCTCGGAGTCAGCTCTTTAAACTATATAGTCATGCTGTAAGTCTAGCGTTGCCGGCTAGTTAAATGCTAGTCAGAACTGTATTTCAAACTAGTCAAACGTCTTTGACTGGTGAAAAATGTCGAGAATCTCGATACGTAACATGCGTAACTGGTGATGTAGTGCGGTCGGTCAAAAGAAAACCGGACGTTCTCTACCCAGAACAAATGGCAAAAATTTGACTTTGTACCAGGTATGTAGAATGTTTTTAAAGCAACATTTGAAAAAAAATCTGCTACCTCTTTGAGAAAGTGTTTAATGGGGAACGATTTATACAGGGGTCAATATTTGAAAATTTGAAGAAGAAGAAAAACATTATTTGAAACACATATTAAACCATCTTATTCGTAAGATTACGATTAAAATAGGATATAATTTGCTCTATCTACATTCAACAGTTTTAAAAAAATAGATGCTTAAAATGGTTCGAGGTCATCCTGAGGTAAACGTTTCAAAATGCTTCGATTTTCATCATCTTCGACCGGTCATATCAAAACAGAAAATGTTTAACGACTCAAGCTATGACACTTCAGAATATTTTTTACAGGACGAAGATTAATGATTTCCCGTAGGCTACGTGGACCCTTCTAAAGTTTTAGGTCTGTCCATTCACCGTGAGAGGTAAGAGGAACTATCTTAATGGCCACATGTAAACAAGATTATGGTACTCATACAATGTAGGGTAATGGAGCTAGTAAATAAATGTTTACCTAAAATACATTATTTCACATCTAAGATAGCTTGGATGTTTCAATTGAAGTATCAGGAATTACTTCATTACCTATATCTTATCACAGCATTGGAGAAATAATGCATTCTTATGCTTATATCAATGCACACATAACACAATTAAGTTTTTATTTGGCCATCAAAATGGGCCGACTTGTATTTAGAGATTAGCACAAAGCGGATTTGACATCACGGCCAACCATGGCATAAGTCCTTCTATCATTGCCAGACCATTGTAGAACTGAATGCATTAGTTTCCAGTAAGCCGATTCTGTAAAGTAACTTTATACCATGGACACAATGTGTTTTGCAATGGTAACAAAGACCTAGTCTCCGTATGGCCAGGGATTGAACCCCATATTAATATCACCTCTATTGAAATATGCAAGAAGTCTCACTTAATTTGAAATCTACTGTAGTTTACATTATCGTCGGATAATAACCTATCGGGGAGCAAATAAAAACAAATAATGGGATATCAATTTACAGGTACAAGTACGGCCGCATACACCAAATAAACGCTCCATTTACATACACATTTTGAACACGGCCTGATGGTTCCTTCAACGAGTCATGTGTGTGTCAGTCATAAAACTTTCTTCCCTTTTCAATTTCTACAGCACCACACAGAGCACGTGTGGACCAGTAGAAAAGCGCAGGACTCTTGATCATTTGACCGTTAAAATCATCGTGAGTACGAACATCGGTGTGGTCAACGTATTTGTGTCGCTGGCGCAAGATACTTAATTTTTAATTGCCTCGTCGTCCCAAGCGAAATCTGGGCAGCTGTTATGGGGAAATATTACAATCAAAATGATGATAGGCATGTGCGCTTGTAAAGCATGTTTTTGAGCAGCCACCTAGATGAAGCGAAATGATTGTGACAATTTCCTGAAGGCGGCGTAATAATAATTGGCCCAACAGCGTTTTGAGACTGTTTGCAGTGCTTAAGCGCTATATAAAAACTGGTTATTATTATTTATTATTACCATTGACACCTGCATACAATATAGAGATCGTAATACGTAAGCTTAAAAGAGGAAGCAGACATTTGTTATTGTGTCCCACACTACGACAAATCGCCATCACCCCATAAAGTATAGGCCTATGTGAATAACAAGCATTATTATTAAAAAGAGAAATCTTGGCCTTTTTTCTATTCGAGCTGGTTAGTCAAGTTCGATGGAGTAGATTGGGCAGATTAGGCACGTCAGATGGACTTACGTTACATTAGTTAAGATGGGCAACATCTTCACTAATCTTAAGTTAGTCAGACCGACCATTTAAGTTTTCAGTGAATACGTTTCTACTTCACGAACAAAGTCGGGTTGAAGCATTTATACCTATAGACATACACGATGGTCAAATTATGTGCGAACTCGCCCTTTGGGCTCGGTCACGACTGGTCATGAGCAGTCGCGAATATTCATTAACACGTCCTAAGAACTACGTCAGTGCAGTGGAATGTTGCCTCGAAGTAGATAATGTAAACCAGAGGCATTCAACAGTTCGGCGCATTCTCCATGTTTCGGGACCTCTAAACAAAATAACACACGTGCTATCAAAAACAATTGCAGGATTCTTTTCCCTAGAAACGCCCTGTTGAATCTACCAAAAAATTATCTGTTAATTCCTGAACAGTTTGGCTTTAACTAGTTGCAATAATGAAATTCACTTGCGATGTTATGCTTATAACACTCAATTGAAAGTCAAGAGAAGTATGAATTGACACATAAACGCCATCTGGTCAACCACCCACCATGGTAAATTGCATACCGAAAGCGTTCCCTGAAATACTGTAAATGTCAGGGAGTTTCAATGTCAGTGCAGCCAATCAGGACGGGCGTAGGCGTAATCACAATTGTTTAGCCATAACTTTTAGACATTGGTTTAGGATGAAAAAAGAACACATTTCAAAGGAAAAGATCCGAGGTTAATTCAAAATCAATAGCAAGTAATTACCAAACCAGGATTTTTTTTGTTGTTGTTTTTTTTTTTTTTTTTTTTTTGTTTGGCAAATTATTCGTTCATCCATCATTATTATTTTTTTTTTTCCATGACCTGTACTTAGTTTGGTGGTGGGAGGCAAAACCATACAGATATGGTCCACCAACCCCTTATACTCAAGCTTAAATTATTAAATCTAGATATTCAAGACATGGAAAATCAAGAATAAATTGAGCCAGATCCCAACAGAGAGCATACAGCCACGCAAAAGGTGTCAGAAAAGGAATCTGGAAAGGAAGGAAGCACAAGAAACCAGAGAAAAAATTTTTTCTTTTTCGGAAAGATCGAGCGTGCAGCCCGAAAAGGCAAAAAGACACAATCGCCTGAGAACAGCTGCCAAGATTGGGCGAGCAAGGATTAAATAGAGATGAAGATGGGTTTGGGGAAGCGTTTGGTACAGGATTTTTCAGAAAAACAAAAAAACAGACACAAAACAAAGAAACAAGACAACAAAAAGGACCCAAAGACGACTCAAAATACCAACCACGCACACCAAACACCACAACAACGGCTCACATATAAGGTCATGGTGGCCTAACCCCCAAACTTTTGCAATTTACAAGGCGAAAAGAAAGGGAAACAATAAGGTCAAGGGTCAACTTTTTAAATGCTTTTAATGTTCCCATTGTTTTCAGCAATTTTATGCCGTGTTCCTTTTAATTTTGACCAACTCCAGAAGCAGCAAAAATTAGGGCCTGCCCTTGCGAACCTACACCTGTGGATATAAAACTTAAAGCAAAGAAAAAGAAAAAACATGCACATATCTGTTCTGAAGTGTCAAGAAACGCCAACATTTCTCAAAAAAATTGGAGCACGTAAACGACTCCCCAGAAACAGAATAATTAAAAAAATATCACCCACAGATTTGAAAACCTTTTCACATGCACAAAAATAACTGAAAAAATAGATTCTGAGAAAATCCTAGCAAAAGTAACAATTGGGCGAATCAGCCCTGCCAATTTTATGAAGAAATTGGTTGGTACACATGGCTCTGTGAAGAAATTTGAAAATAAAAAGAACGTATGGGTTTCATGGTACATTTAAAAATTAGCACTATGAATCATACCATCCAAGTCATCCAAGGACATCTAAAGTATCAACCCATTGTTTTCAACATCAACATTGGGCCGGTTCCTAAGATGGAATAGACATGTTGGGAACTTTAGTTTGAATCAATAAGAAAGGCCGTATTTTGTCAAAACGTTTTCCTGGATATTTTTGGGATTCTGAACCAATCAACACAAATGCCTTAAGCAAAAAAATTATTTTTCTCCTGTCAGTTTATGGGGAATATCAAATTCAACTACTAACATTCAAATGGTTTCACAAAAGAAAACAATAAAAAGATCAGAAATGTTATGAAGTCCCCCATTTTCTCCCAAAAACGGGTGAAAAGAATTATTTGATTTCAGACGAACATTTTTATTCCCACCAAATTGGATCTTGAAGATGGAAATCAGAACAGCCTAATCTCCTTAATCCTTTTCTCTGTACAAATACCATAATTTAATAGTTTCAACAAGATGAAATTAGAAAAGGGTATTCAAAATACAGTCAGGAGCATCAGACCTCAGCAAGATTGTCAAATCCGGGTGGAATTTTTCCAAGCACAGAAGCTCTATTTTTCCAAAAACAAGAATAGTCTGGGTCAAGACAGGTGTTTAACCAAAAAATTCTGGCTGGAAAAAAGGAGAGGATCAAACATTCCTCAACCCGCCATGTTCATAATCAATACACAGAATGTCCCTTTTGATCTATCATTCCCCCCATTCAAATAAATTTATAGAAAGGTGGTTCAATTTCTCGAAAAAATGTCTTGGGATATTCATGCACAAGAACAGAACAAAGATAAAGAAGTTTGGGTAACAACAAAGATTTCATAACAGTGACTTTCCCCAAGATAGAGCAATTCGTATGTTTCCAACAATTAAGCGGTGCTCAATTTGATTTCATTTAGGTATAAAATTGAGCTCATAAGGGAGTAACATTGAGAGAAAAAATAAACCTAAGTTTAAAAGAATTTGACTCCATTTTAGACCTTCATCCTGAAATGGAAGAAAATGGGACCCCTTAAACTACCAATTATGAATAGCTCAGATTTAGACATATTATTTTGCAACACCGAAAAATGAAGTAAAACTATCAAGATACTTAAAAGGGCATGAAAGGAACCTAAATCACCCTGTAACAAAACATGTGGTATCATCAGGACAGTAAATGAACTTCTTTTCCATATCTTCCACCTTAATACCTTTAATAACATCATTAGAATGGATTGAATTGCAAGAATCTCGATCGCAAGAAGGAACAAAAAAAGTGAAATAGGACAGCCTTAAAAAATCCCTCGAGACATATCAATAGGATTACTGAGAAATCCATTATAATAACATAACTCTTACCTACCATGGTAAAATGTCTAACCCATTGAATGAAATTATCCCCAAGATAAATCTAGAAAGAACCTCAAATAGAATCATGTGCAACACTGTCAAATTGCTTTTTCGATATTAACAGAAACAAGCCAGCGAAATATCGTAACTATCGGCATACTCATCAGTCGATAATATTAGGATATTACAGCCAAAATTCCGACCTTTCATGAATCCATTTTGATCTTCATGAATGAGATTGCAAGAGCAGGTTTAAGCCGGTTGACCATAGTTTTGGCAATAATTTTGTATCGTAGTCAATAAGGAAATAGGACGATAGTTTTTACGTAATTAGGAATCCCTATCTTTTTTAGGAAGCAAAGTTATGATGCCATTTATCTGGGGATGAGACAAAATGCCCTGTTCAAAGGAATAATTCAAAGAGGCTAAAAATAAGTCAGCAATTCTTGAAAAATTACAATGTAAATTCAGCTGTAGGACATCCAGACCAGGGACTATTAGCGCCCTGGATTAAGTTTACAAATAGCTCTGCTTTTGAAATGGGTATTATTAAAGTATCTTTGAATGCGCAGAAAGTGGGGATGTTAAGATGATCAGAAAGAGCATGCAGCAGGTTTTGAATCAGCAGTAAAACCAGAAGAATAAAGGTATATAAAAGGCATGCAAGTTCCCTCAATCATATATTGATCGTCTAAGAGTTTTTTTTTTTTTTTTTTTTTTTTTTTTTTTTTTTTACCATCCTCATAGTAAGATTACGAAAATTTCTGTCACAAGACCGCTTTTCTAAGTGCAAAAGTACCTAGAGCTTTTCTCACCATGCTCAGCCCATTTAATTCTAGATCTTACAACCAAACCAGCTGTTCTTGACTTAAAATATCATCCAATTTATTTTCAATGAAAGAGTTGGTCGACAGGTTCTCAAAGATTTTGGGATTAGAGTTCCCTCCATCGATATCAGAGATGTCTTTTTTCACTTTAGCAATGTTGTCCAAAAAATATTTCCATATTTGTTTTAGTCCTTTCCTTTCTTCTTTCTGCTGGTGTATTCAATGCAGTGAGCCAGTAATAAAAAAATTTAAACATCCCAAAGACTATTAGGATTGACAAGAGAATCACTATGGATAGTTTTAAACTCAGCAATTTTTGGATTTGATAAAAATTAATAAATTCAGCATCGTGCCTTAAAAAGTGACAATTGAGCTTCAAATAAGCTTTACCTTTGACAGGATATCATTTGAATTTTTGGCAGTGACAATAGAATGTCATAATTACATGATACCGGAAATAATGTTGGAAGCATCCACGGTTATTGAACCAAATCAGTGGATACAAAATGTAATCAAGCCTAATAAGGCAACCGGCATGTTTTTGGTGCCTAGTGTATTTTCTGAGGTTAGGATGTTCCAATCTCCAGATATCAACCAAGTGAAGTCATCAATAAGTGCCTCAAAGAATCCCTTGATTTAACATTGGAATGCGTGTGAGAGAACCATTATAGTCAAGAGGACCAATGCAAAATTGTAATCCCCTGAAACGATCAGTCGAGAGGAGTCCATACTATCCAAAACAGCAAAAAGATCAAGAAAAAAATAGGGTCTCATTATTTGGTGCATATAAACAGTAACTAACAATAAATGGAACCAATGAGTAAGGTTCCATTATAACAATCTACCTTCATAGTCCAAAACAAGCTGATTATTAATAAAAATACAATAAGCGGAATGATTAAGATACCAACCCCTCTGCGTTTGATGAATAAGTAGGAGAGACCACATATGACACACCACTGAGTGGACCACCATTTCATGTTCAAGAAGAATGGGTTTCCGGGGAAAAATAATGTCAGCATACGTTTATGAAGTAATTAAATATTTTCTTCCGCTAAAATTAGCCTGAAGACCCCTGCAATTAAAAGTGCTAAATTTAAAGCCATGAGAAAAATCAACAAAAATAAGAAAAGTTAAATAGAGAAAAACTAAAAAAAAAATGCCACACATTGACACTGAATCATTCAAGCCCACACACACACCAATCACGCACACACGCAACATACACAGACAAGAGCCAGGCAAGGACGGAAACATACACCACAACACACGACACAAACACACATAAAACACTCAAACAACATTTGCAAAATCGCAGGAAAACAAACCAACTAGGGCTGACCTCAAAAACCAACCAGGAGTTGAAACTTCAGACTGAAAAACAGTTTCAACCATTGGTCACCGGAACTCCCTAAAAATTGTTACTATACCTGACCACCACCAAATAGCAGGCCCGACAGCAGTGCAGTGGGGAAACAGACGCAATCAACGCAATAGATGCAGCGTGAAAAATGATGTGTATCGCGCGAGTGATTCTATGCTGCAGCACGCGAGATATTGGGATATTTAATCGCGCAGAACGGCCAACGCGGACAAAATAGGCGCCCACTCGGTGGCATCAAAGTATAGAACAAAATAATTGTGGTATTCCAAATTGGTAAAGGAATTTTAAACAGACCCCAAAATACAAGAACACATCAAAATTGATACACATATTGATGTTAACAAAAAAATGATGAGCAGATACCACGATGGTAAAAGATTCGAAAGTCAAGAAAAATACTTCAGTGCTCTAGCACAAGAATGTATAGTGTCACATATCAAAAGTCACTTTGCAAAAAGTTGCCAAGGCAAATGTATTACGAAACTGTTGTCCCATTATTCTCCTCTAAGGTGCATTACACAAAACATCTAAAAGCATAAAATGTTGACATAATAAAGCCAAGCTGTTCATAGGCACTTTAAAAAACTACACCCCATAGGTTAAGTGTTGCATCAGAAGTTTTGCAATTGCAGAAACTGGAGGACAGTATCACATCAGCTCTTTCAGTTGACATGTAGTTGCATCACGAATTTTAATGACAGCCGGGTAAGTCGAACCGCATGAAGTCCTCAGCTTTCGCGACGAAACTCTAGGGTTTGTCCGTCTCATTTTCTGCACCCTCACAGAATAGGTCATTTTTTTTTTTTTTTTTTTTTTTTTTTTTTTTTTTTTTTTTTTTTTTTTTTTTTTTTTTTTTTTTTTTTTTTTTTTTTTTTTTTTTTTTTTTTTTTTTTTTTTTTTTTTTTTTTTTTTTTTTTTTTTTTTTTTTGTTTGTTTTTTGACACAAAGGCGGGTATTCTGACAGGGAAGACTAACTTAGCCGGGTTTAAAACAGGGTTAGTCCTCAAGAATGGAACCTTTTTCCTTTCAAAAATTACTTGTGAAAGTTAAATGTACGGGTGAGGAAAATTCCTCATGGATGGGCTGGAACAGCCATCCATGAGGAACTTTTCTTGCCCGTTACAGCACACTTTTAGAGATGTTGTTGTAAGAAAAAGAGGTCCCTATTTCGTGTTGGAATAACCCTGGTTTAAACCAAGGTCTAAAGTTCGTCTCCCTTTACAGAATACCAGCCATTGAGTCTCCTTTCCCCCATTTTCTCTTCTTGAGAGATTCAATGAGGTGCCTTACAGACTTTTCTTTATAGAAGGAAAAACCAACATGGATAGGTCTCGCGTTTATCACTTCATTTCCACGTTAGATGGGATCGTTGAATCAACAAGATCACCACTTGTTGCAGGAGGTTTTGATTACAAAACACCAGTCATGCGTCCATCCGAACCTCAGGGATATTGAAATAACAATTGCGACAGGGTTCTGTTTCCAGATCATATAATTTGAGCACGGTTCATCCAGCTCCTTCTTGAGATTTCAATAGATATTCATATTTTTCATATCAAAACGGATACCTTCGTGAAGCTTTCGGCATCCGGAAGTACTGTGCGAAGCGAGCATTCCTACGGGTCCAAACCTTGGACCATTGCGGTGCCTCCTCGTCTGAATACGAGTGAGCCATGTTGCTTGCCATACTCCCGACTGTACTACGAGCTGCCAACAACGCGTCACCGTTCCTATACAAAACAACCTTGTGTCGGGGAGATCATTAGAGTGAGAATTTTCTTTATTTTTCTTCTTTACGGGTGTGTTTAACAGAAGGGGGTTCCCTACTCTTTCTTGGAGTTTTGTTTTTCCCCATGGTTGACACAATGTGTTGAAAAGGGTTATGGAAAACAACAAACAATGGGCAAAAATGGGAGCTCCGTAATAGCGTGACCAGTTCACACGCGCGCCATGTTGACCTCCCAAACCAGGATTTTAATGATCGTGTATGTACATGGTCATTTAGCTCACAATCATCGGATTAACTTTCTGCATTGAAGATAAACAAAAAGTGCGCCACCAAAATTCAAAATGGTGAAAGGTGCGGTATTATTTTAAAATGTTGTCATTGTGTTTGCAGTCCTTCATTTTCTGTCTAGAAATTTATATTCTGTGTGTCCTATGCCAATCAGAACTTCTTGTGCGTTATTGTTTTATTTTATTTAAAGGGACACAATGTCAAGAAAAATATTCAGACATAATGAAATGGACCCTTACTGAAATCACTTCCACAAATTTAAAAGTAATTTGAGTGTTTATATTTTGTAAAAAATGGAAATGGAACTTCTCGTCGGCCGCGTCACATACTGACGTATTTGCAAAATACGCATTTCGAGAAAAACCGGCTTTGAAGATTGTGCGATTCTAATTTGCCCCACAATGTTAATTAAAACACATATTTCAATTAAAACCTAGTGGAAAATCACCGAAATAAGTTAAATCTTTAATATGTTTAACTAATCAGCTTCCATTTTTTTAGATATGCGAAAAGATAATGTTTTAAACATTATCTTTTCGCATAGTGACGTATTTTATTTAAAAATAAAATACGTCACTATGTGAAAACGACAAAATAGCATTTCAACGTGTAAATAACAAATACGACGCAAAATACGTCGTTATGTGACGCGTTTGTGCAAATACGTCACTATGTGAAAACGACCAAATAACAATTCTACCGTGAACTGCAAAATACGTCGTACAAATACGTCACTATGTGACGCAGCGAATACCTCAAAATACAGATACGATGCTATGGGCCTGCGCAATAGATTTTCGACAAATACGTCGTTATGTGATGCGGACAATTTAACGTTTTGTAAATACGTCATCATTAGTTAATTAATATTTTACTAATTAAGCCACTTTGAGTTTTAAAATTTGGTGAATATGTAGAATAGTACAAAACAAACGTATATGCCAAATTTCTCAAAAAAAAGTCCAAAATGTCGAATACGTCACTATGTGACGCGGCCGACGTTATATTATTTTCCTTGTAAGCTTCACTTATCAACCAAGGATGCTGACATTACTGCCAGCATTTTATCAAACTTGAAAAGCATGCAGTCATCAGTTTACAGACCATTGCTATTGGGCTAATTCAACTTTCACTTGTCAGACCAATATCTTAATACAAGCCCAAAGTACAATGTCTGAATCCAGGTGTAGAAGTAATTATAGTCCGGCGTACTCATAGTCCGGCTACAACGGTAAAGAATAGAGCACTCAATCCAGTTGACTCTTCACGCAACATTAGTTTCACGCTTTATTCTGTTATCGTCTATGGAGCCCGGACTGTGGATCCCGCCGGACTATATCTGCTTTCACACCGGTCTGAATGCTTTTGAATTGTGTCACATAAATTCTGTAAATTCTGACAGGGATGTCAACACATTGATTTTCCGTGGCAGGAATTGCCACCGACTGCCACCACCACTTGCTGTTTTAACTGTTTTTTACGGAATGTAAACACCCAAATTGTTTTCAAATTTGTGGAAGTGATTTCAGTAATTTCTGGAAGTGATTTCAGTAATTTGTGGAAGTGATTTAAAGTAATTTTCATTATGTCTGAATATTTTTATGCCATTGTGGCCCTTTAATCATTAATTGTTTTGCTCCATCAACTATAACCTTGCAAGAAGTCGCTCGGCCCACCTATAAGGGGATGCGGCTACGAACATTCTGTTTATTTTCGTTTACATTGTACATCGGTTTTGTGAGCGCTATCGGATTTTGTCAACTGTCTACTTATTCTTCACTCTTATTTCATCACTTGCACCTCATGGCTTTTGACACCACATCAGCACCAATCCCAATATATCTACATTTGCAGCTGAAGAGGATCACAAGCTCGAAGATTGAAGACTAAAGTCAAACAAACGTACGTCTCTATGACTTTTGTCAGAAATTCTAAGCACTATGCATGTTTATAGTTTTAAAAAAGCTATGCGCTATGTGATATTTCTTTTATTATTTCAGATTTGGGCCACTTGATCGAAATTGATTTTTTTCTGACAAGTAAAGAGCAAATTTGGTATTAAAAATGTCAACAGTGCTATTCCAATTCAGTGTATTTAGGTGACCTGGTGAGTTTTCTGTGGAATTATGATTTATATGTTGACGGGTTACTTGTTGTGAGCAGGATGATAGTTTGATAAATCTTTAATCATGACGTCCGACAGGGAGCGAGAATGTTATGTGTCTTTTTGTAAAAACATTTGAAGGTTTTGTTATTGAATACAATATCCCCTTGAAAGAGAGACGCAAGTACAATTCTCTTATGAATGCCATTTCATTAGATTGATTTTTATATACCCAAGAAAAATGTTGATAATATTTTTGATGAGATTCAGGGAGTAAAAGTTACTGATCTGCTTCAAACTGTTAACATTCCCAAGCACACTTGTAATATTTACAAGGTTCAGGACTTGTACATCCCTACTGATACTGAAAATTAGCAAAATATTTTGGATGATGTTAGGGACACAGATTAGGCCTCTGTTCATTATAATAATTTTAGTAGTACTATTGAAACCCAAATTAGGTAATTTTTGTTAAAAAATTGTCACAGATCAATTTATACAAATACGTGTCTGCATAAAATTGGTAAAATTGAGTCACCAAAATTTGCTCTTTAAGTAGTGTGCCTGAATCCCATGTTCACCTTTTTTCGTGATTGTGACGATGTCTCTCCTTTGTGGGAAAGTCTTTGCAATTATATATGCAAAAAACGGCTTCCCTTAAAATGTTCAGGTTAAAATTTAAGACCGAGTAGAAATTACAGAAAAACAAAAATACAAATTAGGTAAGCATTTTAAATAGTTTTTTTTTTCCTTTGACTAGGATGAAGCACATTTCCGACGCATGGGTCTAAATCTGCCTGGTATGTTTTCAGTGGCAGCAAGTATTCTCTGCTGACTTTGTTCGTACAACCAGAGAAGTCACGCCGCTCTGCCTTTACATGAAGTGCGCACATATTCCATGCATGTAATATTTTCCACAATGTGACTGATATGTTATGAACTGAAATTACATGAAATGGCATTTTATCACTCATTATCATCGTTCATTACATTTTTCTCTGGATGTTTTTACACATTTTCTCTTAAATAAGTAAATAATTTAAAGAGATATATCCATGTTTCGGGACATAACAGGTATATTTTGCAGCGCCAACGTATGATGTTAGCAGCACAAAATCTGTTTCTTTTCATTACCATCAAAGGTCTTCACTCATGCGAGCTTCTAACAAAAGGTACTCGTTCCCGTGGTAATCGTAATTAAAATCAAATCAATGTGTGACCGCCAAGAACTTGTGTTACAGTTCAAGGTGTGACCTACATTTGGCATGAAACATTGATATATCACACTTTCATGTTGATCTTCCCAAAATCATCAGTAGTCATGGTAATCATTTAATTGCCACTTACAGAAGGCGCAAGGCCTCTATAAAAGACAGATAGTGTCTCCTTTCCAGCTGATGCTACTGGGATATCTGAAACATGCACTGTAAGGCAATTAGAAATAATCCGAGCACATGAAATAGATAATGACTAATGATCAAATTACAACACTTAGCATTCAGTTTACGTGCATGTAATATGTGTGCATTCCATGTAAAAGCACAGCAGTGTGACTTATTTGGCTCTACGAAGTAGTCAGCAGAGAATGCTTTCCGCTACTGAAACAAACTATGTTCATACTTTACTTCATTTGTACGACATATTCACGATATAATTAAGGAAGATATGAGTAGTACTGGCTCCGTTTAGCGCAAGGGATGGAGCGCGCGGTACGCCAACTGTCACATTGCGATCCAAATTGGTGCTTGTATTCATAGCGTACGCTTTTTGAGATTCGTCTCACAAGGCAACAGGGTTCCCCTGTTTAAATCGTGTATCGATGTTTGTTTCAGACACAAAGCAACTGCGTTTATTAACCTTAACATATCCCTATATTACAGAGGTGAATTTTCCATTATCGAACTTTGCACATGCAATCGTTAAAACAGTCTCAAAGGCCCATCAAAAAGTTTACTGGTTATTGTGATTAATTTTTCAAAATGGCCAATTGAATGTAATATGTGAGTGCGGTTATTGAGATATTTCGTTGTAAATACCCAAGTTGAACCTGCTTGCCTTGTCTCTTTGCCGCGGTTAATAACCAGTGTTGCGTCAGGTAAAGTAATTAAGTTGTAGTGGCAGTTCACTCACGTCTTATTTTAAGAGACAGTTTTGACGTGGAACCTGCAGTTATAAGCTATAATATGAAACTGGGAATTAGGACGCGGTCTGTGATGAGGAGTATACCTGACGGGCCGCTAGATGGCTATTTAAAATATGGGCATCAAAGGCTTTAATTGTATAATTGGAAGGCTCATCCAATAAAGGTTTCACCTTGCAAGCCAGAGGCCCACAGTTCAATTCCTGCTATGGTTGAATCCCTGCATTCAGTATCAATTTGAAGTGTAATCATTTTCTCACTTCATCTCGTTTACATGTGGGCGGGTGATTATGCATGCTACACAATGTACATTTCAAGGCATTTTTGTTAATAGGATGTCCGGATGTGATGGTAATGGTAGAAACGTATAATAGGGTAAACTTCAATACAAACTTTGAAAGTTTGCTTCAGCGGAGATAATTTTTTAGAAAATTTTAAAATCTATAATTTGAAAAAAAATATCAAAAAGCAAAATTCATACCCAATAGTGCATAGTTCTAAAAATTGCGCTTCCAAGTACGAGGAAATCAACATTTGTCAAATTTTATGCGCGGGTTTTCAAATCACTGTTTTGGTTGCGTGCACGGTGTGACAGAACATCGTGAGATCACTATGATATACCTACTGGTACCTCAACATACCTTGAGCACCAAGTACTTTGCTTCTATACTTTGATGAGGGACATGTGGTCCAGTGGATAAGCGTCCGGCTCGCATGCCAAAGGCTGTGGGTTCGAGCCCCGCTGGGGCCAATGTGATTCGCCTTTGAGTAAGGCGCTATACCTTAATTACTCCTCTCTACCCAGGTGATAAATGGGTACCGGTGTGAAGTAATCATAGTCCGGCAGATATCATATTCCGGGCTCCGTAGACGACGACGGAATAAAGCGTGAAATTAATGTTGCGTGAAGAATCGATTGCCATATTGTTCACCATTGTTCCCAGACTGTGGCCCGGAGGGGGACTATATCTCCTGCCACACCGGCATTTATTAAATGTTGGGAAGGTAACAGACTCGCTGTAGAAGAGGTGTGGTGATCCCACTACAGCAACATTATGTGGTGGAGTCTGGCCCATCGCTTCGAAAGAGAGATGGGCACTCCGTTCCTGTGTACACAGGTCCTCCCCTTGCTTCTGCATTTCGTAAATCATATCCTTCTAAGAATGTGTACTTTTAAATGTCGAAGACAATATTGACTAAGTAATGTTAAGAAACGTTGATACCCTTCCAACTTAAATCAAGAAATGTATCTGAATATGTACGCTTCCTCAAAATATTAAAATGAGTCCAAATTTGATTCTATAGAACCTTCAGGGTTAAGGAAGATTGAGAGCCTTGAACAAAGTACCTTACGCAACCACACAACCATTTGTGGTTTCTTAATTAACTACCTATACAATGCTTGTGATGTCATTTACGCGAGACGTGTATCTGGGTGTAGAGTGTTGAATTATTTTTGGTTTAGGGATCGATCTCAAACAAATGAATTTACGCGTTGACGCACAGATCCTAATTATGATCAACGATTTTCAACGACTTGTATTGGTAGGTTACTTTGAGGGACACCGCCTTTTTCATATCAATTACAATACGACCTGCTACTTATAAATAAAATTAAATTGGTCGACATTATATGCGCTTTCACAAAGTAATTCAAACGCTGTAAATTATTCCACTGCCACTAGAATAGGTCAGCTGCCTTACAGATGCCAAGGCATGCTCATACTTTGGGTGGCGCTCAATGGACAATATTCAAAACAGGATACCTATTTAGCACCTGGGGGTGGAGAGAGACAAGCGAAAGTAAAGTGCATTGATCAATGTGCAAAACTCATTGGCCTCAGCGGGACTCGAACCAGGGACATGTCGATCATGAGTCCATCGTTGTATCCAATGGACCACATGTTGCCTCAGGTTATTTAAGAAATAAAGGGTTTCCCAGTGTCATTTATGGGCAAATAGTGTCCGAGAGTCTAGAAAAAACTAAATAATGGGCGAGGCGCCAGCGAGCCCATTATTTGAAAGTTTTGTCTGGCCGAGGATACAATAGGAGCACCATACATGACCACTGCAACCCTTATTCTATTATATTACCTAAAAACAGCTTATTACATAAGAAAATGATTGGACCATGATGCAGAATAAGCCAAACAAACGGCAGTAAACTGGACCAATCAGAATGCTGCATTTTCAAGAATGGGCAGCAGAGGTAATAGAAGAAATTCGGAATATGATCGAATAAAAGAATATCCAACCAACAATAAATATGGAAGGGTATATCTGTGTACGATATAAACGTTTTGTGTCACAAATACGCCTTATGTATAAGATTTCATTTCTTAATCACTAGTCGTTTCATCATGCAAGTAAATCAAAAAAAGTGATGAAATAAATTACGCGGCCCAAGTGTAGGTTGAGTTTCGGAGGCCAAGAATGTTTTGGCAAGTCAAAATGACGACCAAGACATGGTGGCCACATAATTGGAGGATAAGCGAAAATGAGACATCAAATATTGAGCACAATATATGCTCTAATTCTATACATTACATGTATCAGAAAGTCCTTAGAGAGCATTTTATGTGCAAAAATTTCCCGACATGTTTCGCTCGCCAATTTTATTGTCCACATCATTTTTTTCTCAGGAAAAGAAGAAGTGCATTAGGACATTTTTCCATCTTGTACTACTGCAAGAAAACTAGTTCACAAATTGCACTTTCTTTCAGAAACTTAGGAGTATCAATGATGTTGTGGCCTACACCAGTTTCGCCAGTAGTACTGAAGCTCAGTGATGAAGCCGATGTGTTCGGAGGATAATTGCTATCTAAAAATAAAGTAAATACAAACAGGGGTGCGATTCTTTGGGTTTTTTTTTGATTTTGAGGATTTTTTAATTTCAAAATGTCCGCAAATACTTCATTTAATTTCAGCCCGATTATATGCATTTTAAGTACTTAATTTTGTTTGGAAAAAGAAAAATATAAAAAAAATCAGGATTTTTCCACAAAACTCAATAATTTGACACCCGGTTTTCAACAAATCTGCGCCGGAATTTTTTGCCCAGGATGGACCTTGAACCTTAATAGGTCGTACCTGTTAAAACTACAGGGTCGGAACCTAGACAAACTATACTTTTTTAATCCTGATAATGAGACAATACTATTTAAAGACAATTGACTTGATTTCAAATTTTCCCTTGTACGAATTTAGCCCCTTATTTACAAAGTTCCCCACATTTTCCAGGGGTTGGACCCAAAAATTCTGATTCAGCACCTTCAAACTAGAGAACAACATCTTCACCAACCTTCTTCCCAAACTTCTAGAATGGGATTAGGATTTATAACCCTACTATGAGCATTGTGTTGAAATGCATGCAACTTATTTTTATAAGAAAAGGTTAGATGTTGCCTTATCTACCGTTCTGGGTTAATCGGAAAATGTGCCCTGAATAAGGGTTCAAGGTCATACTGGGGGTAAAAATTTATAAGTATTGGATTTGCTTCAAAAGTGGAGTCAATTTCCTCTTTATTGTATAAAAATGCAGCATGTAATTCTGAGCTTGATTAATTATAAAAACCAAAACGTGGTAGGGGTTACAGGGTTATGGGGCAGGTTACCACTGTCCTCCTTGAAAGGTATTTATAGTAAATGCGCTTTGTGGTTGCGAGGCAAACACCATTGTTTTTGTTTTATTGCAAATTGAAGAATTTGCGCACTTTTGAAGAAAAAACAAATGGAGCATCGTATTCTAACCTTTGATCATTTTTCAAGGCGTTTAGTGAAATTTGCATTTATTGTTTGTCCAGTTAAATGTCCAAAACTTTGACCATGTGCCAATGATTTTAAACAGATACATTTCCTTTCAATATGTCTTTCATTGGTGCCAATATTTTGCAGCGATCCATGATGGTGATGATGAAAGCGAGGTATCTGGAGAAGAAATAAAAAAAAGATGTGCCCTAAAATGTTTCTTTGTCATAGTGTGCTGTGTTGCATTAATATGAAAGACCACTTCATGCACAAATACTTGTTGACAGTAGCACAGCAGGCGGGCAGGTGCACACCCAGAGTTCTTTGACCGGGAAGAAAAAGCTTGAAAATCATGCTAAATCAGACCTTTTTGCATCATGCTTCACGGGAAATTATTTACCTCCAACCAGGAAAATCTGCCTTCCTCAAAACCAGGACAGTCCCTAGGGAGCGGGGGTGGTGGGGGTGACACCCCCCCCCCCCATTTACAAACTTCTGTCGGCAAAACGTTGACTTGTCGGCGATAAATCAGTATTAACGTATTTTGTACTACATTACTTCCGATTACTAATATGCAGTATATAACACGTATTTGTTTTTGAACAATTTTATTATTGGTTCCATGCGCCTCAGCTTTTGGTGCCGGCCAAAAAACTGCCCCATATGCCGATAACGATCGATAAATTTCTAAAATTTTCCAGCTCGCGGGTCGCTCCAGGTTAACTTCTATTTATTGGGCGCGTGTAGCGCGCCACAATCTTATTTGAAAAGTGTCGGCAAATTGGACGTTTGTTGGCAACACCGACTCAACACCCCCCCACAAAAAAACGGTTTTGGAGACGCGCATGCTTAAAACCACCCCCACCGGGAAAATCTGCCTTAAAAACATGAATTCCCCCCCCCCCCGCCCAATGACAAGTGGACCCCTGTTACGCCCCTGCTTGTAGGTATAGTAAACCCTTCAACCTGTGGTAATGAAGGACCAAAAAGGAAGAGTTGCGTTACATATTTGGCATTTTATCAGACAAACAAGGTACAATGACAATTTGTATCATTTTATCAGTATTTGAAGGAAAAATCTACTCGGTGGTATATTGAAAATTAGCACACCGATTACGCTTTTGAACAAAGGTTGATTTTTTTTCTGGGTGCATTTTGTGGACCTATCCCTTTCTATAATAAACATTTAATACCTGAACTAGAAAAGTATTATGATGTACTTACAAAACACAGGTGCAGGGTGCATGGAAGGTGCAATGGACTGGATGTTTATGGATAGAAATAATAATAATTAGATAGTAATTGATTAATGAAATTAATGAAAACAACATTGTAAAGTTTTACATGAGAGGTTAGTTTTGTAATATTAAAATACCAAGTCAGTTAAATTGATTTTATATGAAGAGGACTGACTTTGATAGGCTCTTGACATTTGCAAAGGCTGCGTGGAAGTTATTGATGTTTGACTCTTTTTTTTAAATAAACCGACGGGGATTATTTGGGATGAAAAACCAAAGCGTGACTATTCAATTGTTTGCAGACTTAACCAAAGGTTATAACATTATGACCTATGATTACAAAGAGACAATAGTGATTATATACGAACGTATTTTTTTTAAATGCCACTTTTGAAAGAAAAAATAATCCCGGAGCGGAACACCCTTGCCTTGGACACGTTGGATTAGGGGGAATTGACCCTAGATCTAACAAGAAAAATAACAGTATCCTCAACTTTTTTGCGTTGATTTTCCTCTAACGATCACTTGCAAAAAGACAAGAAGGGAGGTTCTTGGTACCAAGTTTAAATTAATCTGCCTATTAAGCTTAGACTGTTTGTCCTGGCAATGTTTTTAGTATAATGAAAGTATATTTTTTTAATGTTACCGCCGTATAAATTTAAAAAATGTTATTAGAGAAAACGAAACGCAAGCATGCTTGGGTGAATCTAATCCACGATTGGTGTTGAATGTGAAATGAACATTTACGATAGAAGTAAAATATTGATTTAACACAAAACTTATATATATTTAGGTTATCAGTATAATTGATCTACCCTACACTTTCTGTTTACATCGTTAAGATTTTCAATTGAACATTCAAAAGATCACAAAACTTGTTCAAAAAAAAAAGCGGTGGGGTGGGCATGACGGAAACCATAAGAGAGACAAAGCATTCATATTTGCACAGGGAAAAAAAGCTAAATTAGCCCCTTGTTATTGAAAAAACAAATCTATTTTGCTTCCGATTCATATGTATCGCTTACAAAACAATAAAACGAATTCCATGCCAAAAATAAGTTGTTCCTGTTTCCTTTGCTCCACAAAATATTCTTCGACGAATTACCCCCCCACAGTTTTCTATCTATTATGTAAACTGATACATTCAGTAGAAGTTACTGCATTCACGAGAGTGTTTTTAAGGGACATCGTCAAACATAAATACTGGTTGCTCGCGGGTTTGCTGGTTCTTTCGGGTTGCAACTCGTTTCTATTATTCCAAACAATGAAAACTTTTACCCGCCATGAAAACCGCCCGGTCAAGCGGGGTTAAGAGATTTGAAACTGGTCTAACAATTTGTCTGAATGCCGCCACTATGCTGGAAGGACCGCTTTAGTGTTCAGCTGGTACGCTGGATGTATGGATGCATAGATATTGATATGTCTCTCTGTCACAAAAAGCTCAACGCAAAAGGTAATCATGATAGGTAAGGGGGCTCCCGCGTTATAGTGTTTGGATATAGAGAACGCGAAAACCGAGTCCCGCTATATCTAGTGTCATATTATTATTGATAAATAGTATATGTTAAAGGTACCTTTTTACCATAATCCCTCATAAATAAAAACCTATATAACTTAAGTAATTAAAGCACGCTATGCTTAAAATATAAAGGGGATGAATACACGATCAATGAGAATTAAAGAAGGGCCTGAATAAAATGTTATGTTCTTTTTATGATCTGTTTGGCATTTTTCTGTTTGTTAAAAGAAGGCGCTTTGATAACGTTATGTTCGTTTGATCGCTGGGCATTATTTCTGTCATTAAGCATATGAAAGAAAGAGGCATAGACAAGAGCAAGTTAGTCTGATTATTTTGGAAGTAGTACACTACATTTGTTGGTATTTGGCCTCATTGGAATGTAACCTACTTTGTGTAAAATCGTGAACAATCGTATGCGATCAAACCGATTTTTTTTCAAACTCAAAGTTGTGAATACAGACTTTTTTTGTAATGGGTACTCAAATTTATTGGGTTTTCTAAAAAAGCATTATTTTAGTTATAAAAGTTCGTGTGCTTCAAAGACAATAGCAAATGTAATTTTGATCAAATACTGACCCAGTTTTCTTGTGAGCGGAGCTATGTATTATCCCATAGCTTTATCGCTTCCATGGAATCCGCGGGAGGTCAATGGTTAACTTGGCCTTAACTGTCCTCAAGCGGCCGAGAATACAAAGGAATCACCTGCCGAAATTATCTGAAATTTTCAGGTGAACCGGTGCATTGCCATATATTGTATTCTACGAATGTTCGGATTATCTGGGAGAGAGAGCATTTAACGTTTCTTCATGATAATTACATTCTGTGAAGGGCCCTGAGCTAAAAATTACACCACATTACCATCAACCGCATTATAAAGTCCATTACTTTTCATTGACATAATTAAGAAAAAGTATGTTTGTTAGGTGCCTACCCTTTAGCTACAAGGCTGCAGCCTTGATAAGGTTCAGGTCATCCTAGGGGAAAAATTATCTCAATTACTCAGATTTTGTGAAACTGGTGAAAAAATCATACCCTCTGTTGTACTGACACAGAAAATGTATTAACTCTTTAGGTGAAAGTCTGTACATAATGTTACATTTTCCACTAATTATAACGAAACTACCAAAATTATCGCAAGAAGAACAATTGGACACCAGTTTCAACCAAATCGGGGCATGGGTAAGTTTACCCCAGGGATGACCTTGAACCTAATAGGGCTGCACCTATGTAACTAAAGGTTTGAGCGTAATACATTTAATACTTATAACGGTAACAATGTATTGGTTGTACATTTAAAACAATTTACAGATTATTTTTAAAAGTCCCCATATTTTCCAGAGGTTGGCCCCAAAATTTCCGATTCGCGTTCTTCAACTATGTATAACTACATTACAAACTTGTCCCCTCAAATATGAACAAGAACCAATTGCATGCATCTAAAGGTACCAGAAATGCGGAGTAGAATGATGTGGTTCGTGCATCAAGTGTCTACAGGATGCGAGACAGAAAGAATCACTTTTGGGTATGGTGATGAACATCATTTGTCGGTATCATTGATTTTTCAGACAGTGATGAAAAATTCAGGGGACTGTGTGAATCTATCAGGACATGAATGAAAATTCAATTAGTTTCACAAAATTTGTCACTGGTAGTGTATTATTCTGGCCCTGTTTATTGGAATGGAAAGGCCCATATAATAGATTTGGAGTAGGTTATCATCTCATTTCCTGGGACATTTAAGCTGGTTTAAAAATAGTACATGACTTACATATTTGTTGATTTTTGCCTTTGGGGTCACGGATTGATAACTCGTCACGTGATCTTCTGCGAATTATCCTGTGTTTACGCATTAACTCACGCAACACAGTACGGGAACCCAGTTAACATAATACGGGAACTTTGGAATAGATCAAGAAGAAATGAACGAAGAAGTTATACCATGGGAGCAATTAAACTACCCCATACAGTCCATATACCATGGTAATGGCTATTTAGACAACAATTGACAAAACCGCGCATGTTAACCCGTCGCACGCACGCCTGTTGCCTCCTAATGGAAGTAACTTGAACTGCCGCTAAGGGCATACATTATAAGTTGGTATTTTGCTTTTTGAAAACGGACCTTATAAACCTTTGAAATTTACACGGAACATTTTGAAAGGACCCGAAGCGATCTGAACATTGACACTTTATATTCCGTTTGTGTCATCACAGAGTGTCGCAGATAGATAGACAGACAGCATACTGAATTAAATATCTCCCGCCAACAGAGTTTGGAGGGAGATAATAAAAGATGTCATGTTTTAGAGACAAAGACATCAAGTAAAATGTCAAGTCGTTTCAGGTAAATGACTTTCAATTAAAAGCATATGGATTGTTGGGTCAACCAAAATAGAGTGTTGGTGTAAAGTGATGATAATTAAAGCAAGAGAAGAGATCTTTGACGTTACAAATATTAGCACTTTGAATATGGAAATGCCTCTTCTAGTTCAGTTGTAATGCTGTGTTACCTCTGGAATTTTGAAGACTTGATCTATTTACTCTGATAAACTTTAAAACATACGGCAAACAAAACCTTTGTCAGATAATCCCGTCAAATTAATGAAAATGCTTGTGTGATAGGGAAAAAAAGTCCCGAATTTTGGTACAACAGTGCTTAAAATTGGGGCACAACTTCAAATAATCAAGTCATCAAATTCAAATAAACGTTGTATGTAGTTATGGCTTGCTTAATGCGTGAAGTAAAAGTGTCAGCTGAAACTATGGAGGGTATGTTTTTATGATGTGATTGTAAGTTTATTGACAACTCTGTTGGTGACTGTAGGAGGATTACAATAAAATAATGAGATATGTGTAAATGGATTACAGGGAACAACCGTTGCCTAATTATAGTTATTTTACAGTTGCGGCGTGTTAATATAAAACAAAGTATTTTTAGCATGACACGTTATTCGAACCTAAGGTCAGTATTGAAGTGATGGAAATCATTGCCGATTGTGACTAATGAATACCTGTTCGTCAATGTCTAATCAAAGTGCTATGAACAGCTAAAAAGCTAACAATCCTAAATAAGTCTCCAGATCAAAATTCTTCTACAGTAGATATCTGAGACCTCGTTTGCACACTTATCTCTGCTAATTCTCCTGTAAAAGACTTGCCGCGACTTCCAGGGTCCGTGCGTTAAAAACGGATAATTTGTTTCCTCCTTTCACACAATTTTCATCTTAGCCGGCTATTCCAGTCAAATTTATTATATTTGACACATATTCCTTGAAGAAGTGACACTAAGCCCCTGATATACTTCCAGTCGCAGCCGAGCGATTTCTGCGTGTGAGCTGGTACATTGATCGTGAGTCAAAATTCCGGTTATTGCGCACGCTAGTGCGCGCTGCGACTGGAGTATTATCATGGAATTTAAAGAGGTTCTTCTTACCTCTGCCGGGGGGAGGTAACCCAATACTGCTGTAATTCCTCAAGATATTCACCGTGTCTGTTCACGTGGTAAATATTTAAGAGTTAGATGAGCACGAGACATTTTTGCGCGTGCCAGTCAGCAATGCTGTCTTCAATTTTTACATTGCTTCATGAACGTGTTAAAACAACCATCACTTTGTACCGAGAGAGAGGTACCTGCCTAACTTAAGCCCCCGTTGAAAGTGAAGTTTATTTCCTGTATGCACTATACCAATCATCACTTAATTTCTCACTTTGGCTTGCGTATTCCATTTGAGATACAGTTCCTTATGCGAATAACGGTTGGCGGTAAACAGCAAACGAAAAGTAAGTAAAAGGCTCCGGGGCATTTCATTGTTTTTTTCTTAGTCAGATTGTCTTGGCCGGTTCACGGCACTAATTAAATACTGAATTGGCTGAGTATGAGTGATTTGAATGTTATATTTATGGTCAGGGCATTTAAAGACAGTGAGCAAAAGGGCCTCAAAGGTGTGAGAAAATATTGTATTTCTTTCGAGCAATGACGTGCAAAAATCAGTGCTTTATGCGTATGGAGGCAACCGTATTTAGTTTCGGATGCGCAATACGTCTTAAGTCCAACCTAGCTGTCATTTTGCCTTTGGCGACTTGTCACCGGGTTTTAATAAAAGTACAAAGGAAATATTTCAAGTGCTTGGCACATCACACAGTGTAACTTGTCATGTTACTATCATAAATAATTGCCTGTGTAGCAACCTCGTACACTGCCGCTTTCTCAAAATAAAAATGAAACCTATCAAAATTTACTTGGAATTTTGTAATACTAGTACTTAAATATTATTGAAGGCCTATAGTAATTTTTCAACAAGCAGAATATTATAAGCTATCAAATTATATGTGTATTTCTTTTCTTAAAAAGCATGACATATAAATAAGACAGAATAGGTCAATTAACGTTCTTGACCTTGATGAGTACCACCGGGTAGTACCAAATCCATAATACGTCCCTGTTTAAACATGGCCTATTCATAGCTTTTTCAACACAATAGGAAAGCAAATACACTACCCATGGCTTGTTACTGGGAACACACAGGGTGATAAAATCAAACTCTGCATTTAATCACAAACAGGTGTGTGTTTAGTCCTAAGAAAGACGGCCAAACCAGGAGAGGGACGGCATATATGAATAGTACTATTCATGTAGTACAACTATTCAACATGCAGAAAAAAGTCAAAGTGGTTTCAATAAAAGTCAACACTTTTTCATAATTTGATCGCAAAATAGGCTTTCTATCATGCTTGAAATCGAAGTACAATGCATTAAACGGGGCGTGTCTGCTTTAAAGCTTGTTGATTGGCTAGCTAGCAGTACACACAAAATGAATTATTTATTGACAAGTTACAGCTGTGTGGCATCATATAACATGCACGATTTGTACGTATGTGAATTTAATCACTTTGAAGTATTGGAGGCTATTACCCCTTCAGCAGTGAAAGTTGGACATTCCAATGAATTATTACTTGAAAAGGCGCTTTACTAGTCTTTCTGAAGTTAATTGGTCTGTATCTAGGTTTGGTTGAAACGTAATACTAAAGGCAGTCGTAGTGAAGAGCCTTGGGACGTCATGAACGTGACAGACCAGTCCGGCTACGGTTTCCTCGTTAAAATTATTGTTCCTAGTAGAAATGTGCTTTCCTGACGGAGTTTGGAATCTGCTAATTGTTATAAACTGGAGTGATTATGCGATTAACATTAGTGTAGTATTATACATTTCTCATCAGTAGATTGAACAGTTGTATTTTGTTTCTTGGCAGCGTTGCATATACTTCGGTAGTGACATGGTTGGAGTTGACAACCCGGGGGGGAGGGGGGGGGGGGGTAAACTCAGTGGAAAGGGGTAGGCACATATGTGCCGCCGATATGGGTTGCATTTTCTCCCTTACAACGGGTCGTTAGTTGCTCCGATTTGATACATAAAAATGTTGCATGCACATATTTGCTGGAGCTCTAGGATCAAAATAAGGAATAGTTTGAGTGTCTCAAATGCTGGCTTAAAAAAGTAGGGGGAAACAAGGTCAAGCCCCATCGAATGCAATGGACGTTGACCTTAAGTGCCCCCTACACGGTAGTAACTAAGTATTTATTGACTTTTTATGCTTTTTGCTGAAATGAGTGCTAAAGGAAAGTAGGGGGAAACAAGGTCAAGCCCCATCGAATGCAATAGGGGCCGTGACCCTTATGTCGCCCCCTACTCGGTATAAGGATTTTATGACCCTTTTTATGATTTTTTGCTGTTTTTAGCTCCTAAACTCTTAAACTTACGTTGAAGATGTACAAACGAAACTTTCTGATCCTTGTGGTTTAGAAAAATAACATGGTATACTTTTCAAAAATGAGGATCAATTTTAAAAAGTTGACCCCTGTACAAACTTTGTTTTTGGCCCCCCTCTTAAGGCACCATTTGCTTTACTTAAGAATCACGTTTCAGGGGTTGCAGTACAGTCTGTCAACAGATTTAATCACTCAAACCTTTGGTACTTGAGAGTGTTACACATGTCTGTAGCTCCGGGTTCAGTAGCTGTCGCTCGGAACTGTAAAATTTCTTTTGACACCAAAAAACAATTCAGGTCTACTTGAATGAGTTGTTATTTAAAAATTATAATTTGCATTTACAGTGGTGTTATATGTTTTGCCGGTGCAATCAATCGCTTTGATAAATTAAGTATCTTTTGAATCAAATGTACTAATTGATGTTCAGTTATGTTGCACATAAACTGCAATATTTTAATTGCAAATATTTCAATACAACTTCTCTCAGTGTGTTATTTTAATTTCGAACACATGCGTCCATAAGCTGCAGCAGATTGTATGATTTATGCAGTACAAATACTGTATAAGCTGTTACAAAAAAATAAGCGAACAAATTAACACAAATCGATTCAGATTCAACACATTTGATAGTGTAATTAAAGGCCTACGCGTGTTACCAAACGCTAATGTCAGTTATTAATGATTTTGAAACGTCATGGATGAAAAGTTTTTCGTCCAAAGCTATGCCAAATAAAGGAAATGACTCTCGTGTGTCTACTAACGAGACATGAAAGTAACGATATTACAACATATCTTGCATTTCTAACTTACACAGGCAAAAATGCCACGTCGTACATAATTGACTTTTTTTTGGCAAAATGAATTAGTTTTTCTTTACTATGTTTTTTTTGTGCTTACATAATTTAATACTTGGGTATAATTTATCATATTTGGTCATGTATCAACAAATGTTGTGAGTCTTAAAGAACCATTTTCAGCAATCTCTTACAGTTTTTATCTTTATACTAATTTATTTCGTAAATAACACCTTTTGATATACAACGGGCTTTTCTGATCAATTTCTGCAAGGCAGTTGGCGGCAATTTATTTTCTCATTCGTGATTTTACCCTGCAAACTCTTATTGGATCACCACATGTAAACTCCTACGTTGAACTGATAATGCGAACATATGATTGCAGGTTAGTAGGGTCAAAATCAGGGATCCCGTGACACGGAGAGAAAGGTTCGTTTGTGATGATTTTGGTACTTTGGGTAATTTAAAACAAAATGAGCTCTCTATGGCCCCGCGCGAAAGTGTGGGGAAACTCCAGGAGAGTGGAAAATCCAAAATGGCTGCCCGGCGGCCATTTTTGAATTAGAAATTGGTGTATCACTCATCTGAACAAGTAACTTACAAACCTGGAATAAATGTCTTTTTTTACTAATTTTTAATGATCAGAAGTCCATTTCGACAGTTATTTTTTTAATAGGTAGTCATCTTCTGTGAAATCTATCGCAGATGCCGGCCACTGGCCTATGTTAAAAATATTACAAATATTCAGATAATCCAAACCAGTTCACCTTTAAAGACGGTTAATGTATTGTTTCTAAAAGTGTTTAACCTGTCCAGACCACTCATTCCAGGGTTTCGTTTGCTAAAATGGAGGTCACAGCACTATGTAGAAATCATTTTCATTTTAACGTTTACTTATTATCCTGTACTATATAGAGTGTAGTTTACTGCGTGGGAAGTTGTATCGCAAACAACCCAAATCTGTATAATTACCCGTGTTACGGACAACGCATAGATTTATCATCAAATGCACATATTGAGACATGAAAAACGCGTGTAGTGGGATGAGGCCAGAAGAACACGTTCATCGTCTAATTCATAGTATAGTCATGCCAGAAGCGTCGAAACCCGTCTCGTCCATATCGGATTAGTTTTGGATAAATAATGTTAAGAGTATATCCAATATTCATGATTGACTTTTTTTATCCTTGAGAAAGTGATAAAATGTGCCAAGTCTATGATGTTGTATTGTTACATGTCCACCAAGCAACCAGTGTTACCGACTGATGTTCCATGTCAGACCTTCTTTGGCGGTGAAGCATTCTCAGTGTACATAACCAGTTTCCCACAGTCTTCGGTATGACGTACGACATACGTCATATGTAGGGAAAATACTAAGTGAATGCATTGTAGAAGGCCTAACCGATTTCTCAACTTCGGTTTATAGCGCCATCAGCGTTTAATAAGGACACACTCAATTCTATTTGGGTGGGTTGCCTCGTGCGGATAGAACTGCACCTTGAAAACGTATTTTTTAAAAAATTGGTGCACCCAGGTGATAGCGATTGAAAATGTTTGAGAAAAAAATGTCCATATCTGTAGTACTATGTTTTGCCAGTGGTGTGTCTTATTAGGTAAAACAATAATGTATATGCGTGAATTTAACACTTTTGGCTGATGGATTAGCATTCATAGGGATTTGTTTGCCTCGTGGACGTGAGCTTTGGTACCACACCTACATGTCAGGATGATGGTATCCAAACGTGTCACACAGCTCTGTTACCGGGTAAATTAGAAAAATCCATCCTATGATGTGTACCCAAGTAAGCACCTCAGGCCGAGGGGTTGTCTTAAACCTCACCACTGCGTCAAGTCATCCTTTTTTCACCTCAAAATCATTTGCGTCTTTTGAATACCCACACTCGCCCGTACAATGGCATTTCCTCACGTCAGTTATACCAAGGGCTGCCTGACCATCATTGGCCTGGAAACAAAACCCTGCAGCACTTGTATGTAACCTACTAATATTAGGTAGCCGTCGGGACCGTAGATACATCCAATAAGATTATTTTACGTTGACATAATCTTCATTTGATGGCCTCATATACTTGTAGGCTGTCGTCATTTATATTTCACGACGTACTCGTAAACTTGTATGTAACTAGCACATGAGCGATCAGTCGGGATAGCAGACGGTTTATGATTGTGCCAAATGCCCGTCAAGACTGCTAAAACGACTCTTATGCACCGGCTTCATCATAATGTCCCATCATGCATATTTCTCAGGCTGAATATTTGCAGATGCGCAGTAGAAGATTGCAAGGGAGCACTGTGTCAATTTGAAGCTCTGGCAGCTGAAGTTACCGAAAGGTGCGGCAGCTGTTTGTTCTGTTCATATAGCTCAATTTAGGGCCCATGAAAACCACACACAAGTCCACGGGAATAGACGATTTGGATTATTAACTTGCGCACTCACGGCACCTCTTCTACACACATTTCTCATCTACGTATAGAGCGAGCAACTATTGAAACTACTTGTACCCCATGGTTTAAAGGACCTCTTCGTTATGCGCCATTTCAAAGGTAAGACACTTGGCTTTTGGAAAATTAATACGGTTTGGTCTTACGACATCAATGACCAAAACAGTAGCTAATGAGGATAGCAATTACCACGTGGTAATACACCATGCTACTCATATCAATGTCTTATTTGTGATGAGTATTGGATTGTAAGGTGTTGATATATCTTGTTATGCCGTCCTGAAAGAGAATGCAATGTGTGGGTAGTCTCCCGTCTGCCCAATCTGTCATATGTATATTGGATCAGATTTTTAAGTTAAGTCCAGTGTCAAATTTTGAACTGCTCCGTTGGATAATGTTACAAACACGGTTCAGGTTTAAATATTTCATAGATTGTCTACCTACATTTGCCTCCTACGAGCAGAGTGTTTCTAGAAATGATGTCAATGTTTACCTAAATCGAATGCACTCCATCAGGTTGAATGCTCCGGTTATTTAAAGGTCGGCAAATATTGAGGCTCTCATGGAAAGCTGTCAACTTGAGAAGGATAATTTCCCTATAAGTTTGTGTATCAAGTTTAACTTTGAAAAAAGATTTTCTTAGCCTTAGGCTTTTCTTCATTTTGTGCTCACTACTCATTTCGACAACAAATCGAAGAAGTTCGTCTTGATTTATTAATTTGCATAGCACAACAACTTTTGTATTTAAAGATAGCTATATAAAGTATTTAGGGACTCTAGTTTCCTACCTTAAAGCTACGAAGATATCAAGGAAAGGGAAGAACAATAATGATGATAAGAAAGATGATAATGAGTTTCTTTCAAAAGGCACGGCCATACAAATACACCGCTCAGCACACAATAGACGCGAATGACAGATACACAAACAGATCACTGGCACATGCGTGCACACACACACACACACACACTTTCAAACATGTGAATACAAAACTTACACACACGAACAAACATCCATCTATCTACCTACCTTATCTTTCCATCCATCTATCCATTAATTTATCCATCTACCCAACCAAACACTCCTTCCTCCCACCATCCCTCTGTCCCTCCTTCCTTCCCTCTCTCCCTCCCTCCCTCCCGCCTGCCCGACATCCATCCATCCATCCACCTACCCAACCATCCATCCATCCACCTATCCATCCATCCATCCATCCATCAATCCAACCATCCATCCATCCATCCATCCATCCATACACCCCGCTCTTCGTCCCTACCTACATACATACCTACATGCCTACCTACATACCTACCTACATACCTACCTACATTACACCATTGTAATGATTGTGTCTTTTTAGGCTTGGTAATAACTCTTAATTTGACTAATGCCAACTTTTCTTGGCTTCAGTGGATTGTGAATCTTCACAAAATACACACACCTGTCATACTTGGAATTTCTAGGTCGATGCAAAACAAACTAAAAGGGGTCTTATCTAGAATAAATGTGTGGATATTGGATAAGGACAGAAAAATGTGCGTATTCTTCATGCACTTCAGTAAATATTGTAAGGAGATCAACATTGGGAAAAACAGAAGTCACACATGCTAAATAGAACATGTTATATTTATATGCATTACTTTCGGGATTTTTGTGTGCGCAGAGTATCATATTCATATTATCTTTACTTAATTTCAGATGGTTTATCAAAGGATAGAGTGTCATTCAATTAATATTTCGTATTGAATTGCCGGGGATTCGTTCCGGAAATTTGACTCTTTTTAAAATTCCAGGCATAGTGAAAAGTATTAATGAAACCACTGGGCCTACGTATTTTAGATTAGGAATTGAATAAATAGTGCAAGATTTTAAGTATAACACTCCACACCACAAATTGCTATTCTTTCCTGTAGTAAAGAATAGAAATATAAACGTCATTTACTCATGTTTATAACTCTAAATACTCTTTAAAGTACATTTGGGGAAGCGGCTCGTTTTTTTCACTGTCAAGGATAAATATATAATAAGGTTTCAGACTTGGTAGATTCAACACATCATGCTTTACAGATCTGTTTCATAAGGACCAGAGGTCCTCACTCATCAGAAGCTGGAAGTGGAATCTATAAAGGATAAATATATATTTATACATTTGTTACGGTTTGGCGTGGACCCTGGAGGTGATTCCGTTTCTCAGAACTTACGAATACTGAACAAAAAGTGGAAATAATTTTACTATTTAGGTGTAAATATGTAATAGAGTAAGAACAAAGGAAATTCCTTACCATACAATGCTTACTTTTTAATTTACTTAAAGCACATTTATGATAAGATAGATGAAGAGTGTGTAAGAGCTCTACCCCGTCATTAAAGCAATCTTGATTCAAAATAAGTAATGGGGAGATTTTCTATCAGAATTACTGAAGTGTAAGGGTTTCATGTTAAAACCCAAACTAATCAACGAATGCAGAAATTATACTCATAAGCAAATATAATGATTGCATTATTTTACTGAATCATATTTATGCATACACTTTCATGCAACATGTTACGCCCACCTGTCACACTTCAGCTCATTTTCCCGTAAAATATACACTAAGCGAAAATCACACTTGTAATTTTTGCTAGTATAGTAATTAGTATTAATGTATCGAGTCATAATGGATTTTGTTCATGCCTATTTTAAAAGGCAGCAAATAACCGTTCTCCGTTATAATAACTTACCGTCTAAAGGTTCAACGTATAATTTTTTACACATTCCTTCTTTAAATATGGTTTGTTAAAAAAAGTTTGTAAATTCTAAAGAACCTTTTAGAATACTTGAGAATATGTTGTGTCCAAATAAGAACCCTCATAATTACGAGAGCTTTTGGACAAAATGTTCTTGTCTATTCCGAGAGGGTTCTACACTAATCTGATAGGGTTCTATGAAAACCTAAAAGGGGTTTGTAAATGGGTCAGGAATGATTCTTTGACGCACAAAGAACGTCTAGAACAATATGGATTCCATAGAAAGGAAAAACAAACAAAAAGAACCTTTGCTGTTTAGAGTGTGCGATTTAAGGGCAGTTAGTGAGTTTTATTGATGTAGAGGGACAGGAAAAAATATTTCATTCTTTTATTAACCAAATGCTCTGAAATGCACAAGTGATATGTAACAAATCGTTGCTCCTTCTTAGGCCTGTAAATTACGTTTTTATTTTCAAAGGGAATGCTGTTTATATTTTTTTAAATGAAACACAACAGTATTTCCCTAGAGGTCATTAGAATACACTTCCATCTCAAACTAATTTCAAAAGTTAACATATTTTTTACTAAGTGCTGAAAGCTTAAGAATGAATGTAAGCTAAATTCTTAACTTAATTCCCTGTATTGCTATTGCTTAACTTACTTAAATTATATAGCTCTTCGATTAGAACAACAGCAATTATTTCATTGATATATTTGTTTTCGTACTTGGCCACGTTTCTTCAAGGTCAGGTTTTATTGTGAACAGATTATGGGTTAAAATTAAACTTAACCCCCTTGGACTGTTTGTGACCCAATTCTTAAGTATTGCTTTTTGACCTTTGACCCCTTATAGATTGTTATGAATAACTTCGGTGAATAGCAATGTTTTTCTGAGGACAAAGATGTATTCAAGTATTTGTAAGCTATGACCTCAAATGACTCCTGAAATGACCTTAGACCTTGTTATCCTAACACACCTCACCGATAGGATAGCTCTGGGCGACTTTGGAGCATGCCCATTCATTTTCGTGCAGTTAATTTTTATACAATAGCCTTAAACGACCTCTGAATGACATTTGACCTCTTATACCTGACCTCTCTATATGACCCATTTCTCCAAAATCAGTCTAACTTTGGCAATGATCCATGTTTTCTGTGGGCAAAGCATGTAAGGCAAGAAACATTTTGAAAATAAACGTGGATGCTTAGATTACTTGTAATGCATTTTATTTGTGATGTATCTTAATTATGTTGCAATGCTCTGTCCAAATATCGTAAAATTTAAATTATAACCATTTTTCATTGGATTGCGAAATATTCATGGACAGTAAATAAAGCTGAATTGATCTGCTTTTTGATATTTCGCCAAGAGATTACTTGCCGCTTGCGCCATTTTTATTGGGACAGGTTGTAGATGTCCCGTTTTTGTTCACGATATATGGGAAATATCCTGTCTGGCTTCAAGGGATATGGCGCAACCAACAGACACATTTCCCCGTATTTCTTGACAAGAAGTAGAGCGGCATATCATCCTTTCAGAAAAAATGAATTCTGTAACATTGTGGATTTAAGGTTATAGGAAATCAATTGAATATCATTCTGCAACTAAGGGTATACATGCCAAAAGGAAAAAGTACAAGAAACAACGTCAGCTATGGTTGCACTTGTGATTATATAATGAATATAATAGGGTTATAGATAAAATCCTTTTCTCGAAGTTTGGGGAAGAAGGTTTGAAGATGTTTTCTATAGTTTGAAGGATGCTGAATCAGAATTTTTAGGTTCAACCTCTGGGAAATGTGGGAAATTTGTAAAAAAAAAAAGGGGGCAAAAATAATACAGGGTAAATTTTGAAATCGGGTCAAATTATGTTTAAATGTACACCAGTATGGTGGTCTTGTTATACAGATTAAAAAAAGTTATAGTTGTAGAGGTTCCGACCTTTAGTTACACAGTGACAGCTCTATCAGGGTTTAAGGTAAACCCGGGGTAAAACTTACCCAATGCTTCGATTTTGTTGAAATTGGTGTCAAATTGTTCGTATATTGCCATTTTACAATGTTTGGTATTTGGTTACATAATCAGTGAGCAAAATGTAACAAGGGTGTACATGGTCTATAGGGTCACCAAAACATGACCTCACAATTGTATACAGAGCTCTCACCCAAAGAGTGTCAGTATGACCATAGGAATATTTTGACGTCAGTCTGAAGAAAATCTGAGCGTTGGATAATTTTTGACCTCAGGATGACCTTGAACCTTATCAGGGTTGCAGCTGCGTAACTAAAGGACGGAACCTAGACAAACTATACCTTTTTAATTCTTACAATGTGACAAATATATTGGTGTACATTTAAACACAATTTGACTTGATTTCCAATTTACCCTTGTGCTAATTTACCCCCTTGTTTACAATGCTTCCCACGTTTCCCAGAGGTTGGACCCATAAATTCTGATTCAGCATCCTTCAAACTATAGAAAAACATCTTCAAACCTTCTTCCCCAAACTTCGAGAATAGGATTCTCATTTATAGCCCTTCTAATACATTTATCAAATATATAAGCCTAAAGTGGTCCTAAATATACTCCTGTACAAAAAAAGTCTAATGCTTCCAGTAGGCTTGTAAATATAAAATATTCTACTTACATTAGTAGCGTGTATGACGTCCATTTTTTCATAATTTACTCTGCCATGTATATGGTCATTTCACGGAAGGTAAATTATGTTGGATAGCCTTTTGTTTGCCCTCCAGATCACCCAAGCATGCGAAGAACACAGATATTTTTGCAGGTGATTCTTTTGTATTCTCTGAACGATTGGGTTGTTCTGGAGGACAGTTCTGGGCAAGTTAACCTATTGACCTCCCGTGCAAGCACCCAATAGATTGAATACTCAAGAATAATGTCTGGATATCTGATTGTGGAATTCTCTTTCACTCTGTGTGTAGTCTCGGGTTCAGCTCTCCCCAAGCTTGCTGGTGAAAAATAATACATTTAAGTAGAGTGGAATACGCTCCTGCTTAAAGTGTGAAGATTCATAATCAATGAAGCAATCAAATGTACCATTATTCAAATGGAAATAATCCTTACCAAGCCTACAAAGGCACAAGACACTGATAGAGGGGTTGTTTTGTGCATATAGTTATAGTTACTTTCCACGCAAGAAGCACGCATCCCGATGCCTTCTTGAAGATGTGGAAAGTTAGGCATTATGTCTCTTATGCATCTGCACCCGGATAAACCTGAAAATCTAAAGGTCGTTAATTTTACAACGGATAAGCTTCAATTTTTTTGACCTGGTCAAATTTCATCATTTTTATGGACTAAGACTATCCTCACTTTATCCCAGTATTAGTTTAAAATTTACTAACCAAAAGCCAAGGAAATATGTAAAATGTATGAGTTCCAGTTGTATCTATATCATTCTCAAAGGGTTTATTTTTCTGGACCATGAGTGTATGATGACAATTTTAACGATAAATATAACGTACAATGTTTCACGTGATAAAACGCGATATTCCCGTCATTTGCGTTGTTTTGAAATCGGAGCGCCAGCATTTCGTGTCTGAGCCATGGGTGGCCTTTAAAGATCGCGTCTAAACCGAAAAGAGAGATTATATCTAAATCATATCATAACATATAGGTTATTATCTCGTTACTAAACCCACTCTTACTGACCCTACTGTCTCGTTACTCTCGTAAGATTGTGTTGACTAGCTAGAAAAACAGTTCGGGGATTTATTACACATGAAATGGTTAATTAAGATCGAAGAAAGATCTTCATTATACTATATTAACCCAGAGTCTGCGGGCCGATTCACGTTATGTTTTTGTTTCAACACTAAACGAATATAGTGTAGTGGTGTAATTTGTGTGAGGTTGTCAAAATTCACATTCAACCGGTTACCAAAATATGAAGATAAGTGTGAAAGTTATCCTTTTTAATTATATATGTTGGCCGATGAAACCTGCAGGCATTTTGGAATTATAGACTTGAAGAATTTTCTAGGTAAAATACTTGTCGGCTTTGTCGCGTATGATGACGATGTCGTACACAAATAAATGGTATGTAAAGGTTACGGTGCGAATGGCATGGTGATATTTGCCCCTAGTCAAACGCGGGGTCCGGAGTTGGGGGTTGCTGTCTGCATTGATCCAATCCTCACGATGGAGTGACATTATAGATTTACATGTTTTAAAGCACTAGAAAAGTAAAATTCATTTCCTCCAAATCGCTATCTGTCTTGCCAATAAACATCCAACAGTATACATGTGTCTCATGGAGCATTGATCCCCGTATGCCAGTAGTGAAGAAGGATTCTCTTAGCGATGGACAGATGGGGAATTGATATACCCTTCTAGAGCATACAGAATAATATTCACCCTCGAGTACTTAGAGGCAAGTTCACGTCAAGTATTTGTATGACATGTCCTAAAGTTATGATTCGAATCAAACCAATGACCTCCTAGTTTGAAAGCGTTAAATGACAGTGCAAGTTTGCGTTAAAGGTGCAACGAGAGATTTCATATATCAGGTGTCCCTAAAAAAATCGGAAGTACTGATTTTTGCCTTGATGTAAAGCTTTCCATCAAAATAACCCCATCTGAAAAGATTAAGCTGAAACATGTTTCTTTGGTACAAAATATTAAATTTCTAATTTTGTATAGGAGCACATACGAAATTCAGCTTATATTTTACACTGAAATATGAGCAAATCAAAATCACCTTTTTTCTCTCTTTTAAGGCATTCTGTACAAGTACAAAGTAAGAAATCTATTGGGTGTCTAGTCTATATGAAATTACTATTATGACACAATAATTGGGTGCCTCAAAAATCTCTCGTTGCACCTTCAAACCTTATTAACCAGAGCATACAATCTAACCGTAAACCTAACTGTATAAACAGCAACATACAACATTGGTTATCAGGATACGAGGTCTGGTGAGATAATCGAGGAATTATGAATGAAGATAGTAAAAAAAACCAACAATGAGAGCAAATGAAAACATAAAGGCAAGAGCTAATGAAACATGTAACTTAAAAAGTTATGTAAGATATTCTGAACTCACTTTGCATACGGAATAATATTCACCCTGGAGTACTTAGAGGCAAGTTCACGTCAAGTATTTGTATGACATGTCCGAAAGTTAATGATTCGAATCAAACCAATGACCTCCTAGTTTGAAAGCGTTAAATGACAGTTCAAGTTTGCGTTGAATGACAGTTAATCTGATAATACTTGTGTGTGTGTGTGTGTTGTGTGTGTGTGTGTGCGCGCGCTCGCGTAGGTGTGTGTGTGTGTTGTGTGTGTGTGTGTTGTGTGTGTGTGTACCTATGTATTATTAGATGAACTTTCATTTAACGCTTTCAAACTAGGAGGTCATTGTTTTGATTTGAATCATTATCTTTTGGACATGTCATACAAATACTTGAGATAATAATCCTTAGAGCGAAGTGAGTTCAGAATATATTACATAACGTTTTAAAGTCAAGTTGCATGTTTCATTAGCTCTTGTCTTGTATGTTTTCATTTGGTCTCATTGTTTTTTTCCATTTACATTAATAATTACTCGATAATCTCCCCAGACATGTTATGCTGGTAACCAATTGTATGTTGGTAACCAATTGTATGTTGCTGTTTTTACAGTCAGGTTTATGGTTAGATTGTATGACTCTGATTAATAATTAGCCATAGCTTATTGTTTTAGATAAAAGCCACACTTATTGCTGTCACCTGTGCAATATTAACCAAGGTAATGTGCACAAAGTTCGTTTTAGATTTATCACGTGCCATTAAAACATTTGAAAACAATGACCTCTTAGGTTTAACTCATTAAAGAAAGGTCATCCTTTGACGAGCATGTACATAAATGTGAAGATTGTCTACGACTGTTATATGTTTATTAATAGTTAACACAAATCGTAATTAAGTAGCCATTAAGTGTCACTTTGATAATAGTCAAGGAAATATGGAACTGAAGATTTGTCATTTTCGATTAACCCAAAAAATGCATATAAATAAACGATTATTATTAGAGAAGGAATACGATTGGACAAAAAAAATGACATTGATATGTCATACACGGTGCGTATGTTAACTGACTTGCGTCGGTATGACGAGACTCATTATTCGTTGTCAAACTGCGCGCGTGCATTGATTTTTTGCGAATACACTCGAAGCTATATCAGCATTAACTATCTAATAATTAATTTTCCCCATTGACAAAGCGTGAACAAACTAATTGGCAACAAAATCACTGCTTTAGAGGGTGTATTGAGAGTACCCCCACAGTGCACGGTTTTGGGAGAAATACACCTCATAAGGTCATGTGATTCCATAAAATCATATTCATAACACATAAACGAACCCTGACTTTTACATCACTTTAAGCCACAAGATCTAGTCTTAATTGTTTTATCATGATCAACTGATGTTTTGTGATCCTTAAATTTTTTGAACACTTCTGTATCTCTAAGCACTGACTTACATGTTTATATTCGGATTTTTTATTCCTGTCGGGTCATTAAAAGTTTTTGGGGGGCGTGTGACGACTATTCCATTCGTTCTGAGGGTTGATTGTGTTTTAACCCAATCAATACAATAGAAATTTGCTGTCAGATACCGTTATCAATTAAGGGCCTTACTTAAAAAATGTCCCTATTTCCTCACGACAACAACTAATTACAAAGCAAATGAACTGAATAAATTCCAACACCAAACTTGACAACTCCTGAAGCTTCACATATAAAATGATATCAATAGTATTCTTATATAACCAAAGTTCTTTTACGTCACTAGGTATTAGAAAATCGGGAATACGTTGACATTTTTATTCGTCTTGTTCCCGAATTTATCAATTGGTCCACTCATTTTAATCTAAGTACTTTCGGATTTGGGCAGTCATAACAACTACCCATATTTACTGGGGGGGCCTAATCCGCCACTATCACCCAGCCTTGATGGTTCATGACCCTTTATTCCTTTCTTGATTGCACCAGACAAGGAAATCGATCGCAGTGTCTCAGACTCTACACTCTCTATTAATTGAATCTTGTATGAAGCCTTTTATAAATTCGTAAACAAAAAGTGCATGTACAATGGGTTAAGCATCTTATTCTGTTGAACAGAGTTGAGCATTTCATCTGTTACTACGGCTTTTTAGTTTTTGATCTCAACACATCCCCTCCACATTAACTCGTATACCATCGACAATCTGCTTTTACTGACAGGAATAAAAAATCAGATATAGTACAAGACAGTAAAGCCATTGCAATGCTTATGGGATTTGGCTCAAAACACCCCCTGGGCATTTTGCAAAGTAAATTTGACGATCAAACTTTCAACCTCATAACAGGCAAAAAGGCCAAAAATTCATGTCCAAAAGTGGAAAATTGCTCCCACAAATTCGGGAATCCTGAGTTTTTGTCTTAATTTTTTGATATTGATCACCACGATACTTTGGAGTTGTGGGCTGGTCCAGAAATTTGGACCCTAATTAATCGGCTCTAATGAACTTCACGATTCTTAATAAATGGCAGGTTTCCATTTGGCGGTTTTGTTCATGTAATATTGGTAGCATAATCCTTCGTTAGCCTCAACGGAGCTGCCATTCTACTAATGTGCAGTGTGTTTTTGTTTGTACGGGTGAGTTTATTTGTGATTCAAGTGTATAATTGTGGTTGCTAATTAGTCTTAAATAAGTCCTTTGACGTCATCCAAGTATTATTAAAACTCAAGGCAATGTGTAAAAAACTTGCTCCAGATTTATTACTTGACATTACGCTATCAATTTCGGAACATTGCTGATATTTGCGTACTGTCACTGTTGGGATTTCAAAGCAGTCAAAAGCTTTCTCATAATCTGTAAAACTTAATCAAAATGTCTGTCTTAGTCTAGCATTTGAAGATGACAAGTATGCCGCGGTTGAAGAGATTTACTTTCGATTATTATTCTTGGTGTATTACCTAAATTGTTGAATTCTCGAACTGAAGCAGCGTGTGTGTGCGCAAACCTTAGTGAATAATTAAGACGTAGGAAGATTGATGGTTCTGTAGTTTGGGGATAAGTAGATCCCCTTTGTGTATAGACATATGATAATTACATTGTTGAAGCGTTAAGGATTTTAGTTGAGCTGATACAGATGTATAATGCCAAAGCAAATTCTGACACAAAATCCACTTAGTAACGACTCTTGTGCTGGTGTTTCTGGTTCATGTCTTTACATGATGCCTCTGCTGTTGAATACATTTGTGTAACAAAACGCTTTAAGACTGACCTTCTTTATTCACTTTGAGACTGGCCCTCTTCTTTATTCCTTTTGACGAAACTCTCCTTTATTTACTTTGAGGCACTAACCCACATTAGATCAGCTGTCACTATGACCGACTGTCTTTATTACTTTGAACCGTACCATATGTTATTCACTTTTAGACTGGGCCTCTTTTCTATTCACCTTGAGGCAATCACTACTCTTCTTATTATCTTTGTTGTTGAAACTGACACTGTTCTGTATTAACTGTGAGATGGCCCTCTTCTTTCTTCACTTTGAGAGGGAATCTCATGTCTTTTATTCTATGCTTTCTTTTTATTCGCTTTTGCGACTCTAATTTCATTTTCATTCACTTTACGACTGACCCTCTTTATTCACTTGAGACTGGCCTCTTCGCTTATCACTTTGACACTGATCTCTTCGTTATAATTTGGAGATGAACTCTCGTCTTTATTCATTTTGAGACTGGCCTTCTTCTTTATTTCTACTGAGACTTACCCTCTCTCTTTTATTCATATGAGAATAGCCTTCTTGTCACTTTAAGGACTGAACCCTCATATTATGCTATTTAAGGCTGGATCTCCTATTTATGCCCTTTGATTACTGATTCTCTTCTTACTTTCGGTTATAAGGTCATTATGTAATTGCGGATATCAGTTTCAGAATAAGGGCGCAACAGGCATGCTTTTTAAATTAAACAACTTTAGTTCATTAATTTCTCCAACATATATGTAACTGTTTCATTCCATTTTGATCTGGTTAAACATTCGGGTATCCTCATGTCATTTCTATCGATGTGTGGGGATTATCATAATCGGTATTTGTCGGCAAGTCATAGATTTCTTTGACAGTCCAAAAGGGATCAAGCAATCCAATGATGTATTCATATGAGCTAGATAATATTGGTGCCCAGTGAATGAAGGATATGACTTAATGTTATAATTCAATATAATAGGATGCATGATTATTCATAATCTAAATCGTTTTCCAAAAATGTTTATCATGTTGCAGTTTTTTAGTTTTTTTAAGAGATTGATGAGCAGCAGAGGCTATGATATCTCGCGGCTGTTATTAATGCGGACTTCCCATTTTGAAATTTTATGGATTTAGACGGAGTGGCTTAATTGTTAAAGTATTTGCCTTTGGTAGTGGAGAGCCCAGGTTCACTTCAGTGAGTGCCACTGCTACGATTTAATCAGGTGCGAGATTCTGGACGCATAACCCCGCAGCCGCGCGCAAGTGGCTGTACGCCTGCTAAAACTAAAAAGGGATCCGTGTGCTCATACAGTCCACGCGGTAAGGTGATTTAGCCGGCTGACATGTTTTCAGTTTGTAGAATTTGGACCACTTTTCACATTCACGGGAACGGGACAATTGTTGAATATTAATTATTAAGAACAATAATACAGATGTGAAATTTAAAAAGGAATTTTATTATGGAATAAACAGCCAATTGAAAAAATAAAGATTTGATGACCGTCACGGCATTGATTGGTTTATTATTTTGCTTCGGGGGAACCAATTCAGGGTAAAAATTAGTACGTATCCCTACATTGGAAAAAAACAACCGATTCTCGTCATCGTACGTCGGTTTTTGAATCAGTAGGAAAGGTAAATTTTGTATTGTTTAGACATAATAAACGGTGTCTTTTGGAAAACAATATTAGCCCTTTGGGCAGAGGGTCATCTGTACAGACCTTGATTTAAACTAGCCGGAATTTAGATATATCGGTCGCCCCCGAAGAGCAAACTGATATCTGATACCTGACACGTGACCTGGTTCCTGACACGTGACACCAAAACTATTCAATCTCGTACCGTTAAAAATACAATACGGCAAAGCAGCAAGCATTAGGTATCTACGTTTGTTCACAGCGTAATCGATAAGATGTAGGACTATACTGTACATGTGGTTCTGTAAGGGGGCGGGGGTCGGGGACACGATCTGCTCGAATTTGGGCATTGGGGATTGCCACGGCATTTAGGGACGGAAATTCTTACGTGTATTTTGTATGGCAGCCTCGGTACCAGTAACATTGCCAAATCCATTTTAAACCTTCGTTCAATCATTCTTAGTAATATCGTGATAATTTAAGAAAAAATATTGACTCTCCAAAATTCCGTCGGGGTTAGTGATTAACCCCGCTGCAAAATAGTGTAATTTCAATAACAGTTCATTAGAATTTAAATATTCGTGAACAGGTCTAGCCTTAAGTCAAGTCTCTGTGTTACCTCGATATGTGTAAGAGCGCTCTCCTACCTGCACCGCCAAGTCTTTGAATAAGACTAGCACTCGGGTGACGTAGGGAAATTGATGCAGTTTGTGCTGTTAGGTTGGAGGTCCTACCCCCTGGCTCTGTAGTAGTAGTAAAACTATGGTTTCAATGCATTTGAAGGCCTAGTAAGATATTTTCAATGCAGTTCAAGTCATAGTGTGGTACTTTTACAAGGAACGTGACTATTCCCGCTAGTTCGGCGAATACTGTTGTGAACTCTATTTAACCAGACAAACTTATGCGGGCGTATTTATATAGTATATCTTCATATCACAATAGTATTATCGGTTTATCCGTAAAGCTTATGTAAGGATTAAAATCAATCACTACCCACATCTCCCTCGCTCGTGTAGTGGATAAGAGCATCGATTTTAATAATTCAGTATCACCAGGTTCGAATCCAACCATGGCTTTTTCAAATACATGTATTTGAATTTATTTTAGAGTAAAGAGAAATATTACGAAGTCCAGTACGGAAAGTTGTCCGGTATTAGATTGTCACAACAGTAAATTCGCCATAACTAGTCCGGCGATAGCGTTTGCCCACTTTTCAATGACGTCCTTACCAGCATCGGGGTAAGCTATCTTAAATTGTTTTTCAACATGTTCAAAATTCAAATCAATGCCAAATAATGCTCCTTAGTGATAGCCATGAACAGTAATAGTGCAGTGTCATTGTCACGCATGAATTTGAACCATTCAACATCAATGATAAGCTTATACTGCCTTGGTGACACCATCACCATGGTCCATGTGACTGGTCATCTCAACGCAAAGACCTCGGCATGGCACCGCTCTTTCTAACTCGATCCATTTCCTGATCCAATTATAGCAACTGTTAACTGATTTTGTAATCGGGGTTCTTCCTAATAGTCTTGGTACTCATGGTAGATGATTTGTTACTTCCATTGGAATCAAAATGTGTTGTATGTTGTAGGCCAAAACTGTTAAACCCAATATTGCATGCAATAAGCATTGGTTCCGAATTTGACACCCTCACTTTGGTTTACATCCAGATTTCAGGTGTTGAATTTCAGCTGTGCTTTTAATTTGGTTTTGTATTGAATGTACATTGTTTAAAGATGCTATATATGTTGAGGAATTTTTTTTAGCTTCTTTTATTTTCAATATGTCATGTCAAAACTCAGAATCTGAGGGGGCCTATAGGCAAAGGTAGACGAGTTCCACCCCACACCTCAAAATATCAGTAAGTTTCATGGTTGATGTGGATAGGTAAATATTAAACTTACCTCTTTTCTGTTCAAAGTAGTAGTTCCGCAATTTACGATCCTTAGATCAAGAATTTTTTGAGGGTGCAAAATTTTGCAACCATGTGGAGTCCCTCGCGACGGCATGGCAACATTGATTTTTTTTTTGCATGAACACTTTGTCATTTTTTTCTCTCTTTGACTGAGTGCTTTTTCATTTAATACAATGATCTGAGGACAAAAATTGGGCTTGTAACCAGATATTTTTAGAAAATAATTTTTTTCGACCTGTCTACTTGTAGGAGATAGGCCAGGTGATCTCAGTTCCATATTAGAAAAAATATTGGACTGAAAAATGAGTCTAGGCAAAGGCTCTATGCACGACTGTCGTGCACAAAATTCTCAATTTGGCCTATACTACATGACAATACCACATGCTTATCATTAAGTCTAACACAGAGTCGTACACCCACTCAAATTGTAAATTATCTACAGCCATGCAATAATAGGCCTACGCATTGTAATATCAGTCATTGTAGTTGTGCTTAAATACCAAAGTTAGGCCCCAGGCCCAATTCCGTTTGCCACGTTTTTCATCGTCACTGCTATTAAAGTTCCACATCAATCATGCTTCTGTTAAATACCTGGCATAACTCAAAACTCCAAAACTTCCCCTGCAAAATTAATCTCTATCAAACATAATACCCTTGAACATCTACGCGCCATGGCTACAGAGCGGCTATGCGCTCTGTAGCCATGCGCCGATACCTCTAATCCCAAAACAGCCCTATTATAATTAAGTTATACTCCCAAAACCATTGCACTCCTGGATTTCATTGTATAAGCAGTATTGATTAAACTTAGAATTTGTATGCCCATGGTTCATTTGGAACTAGACAAAGCAACCTAGATTGCAGCGGATACTTTGAGCCGTCTGACCGCACACTGTTAAAAATGTCATAAAAAACGTCATTTAACTGTCAGCTGGGACATCAAAACTCAAAAACAATTTTCACAAATAATGGCTAGATTTATAATCAAGGTAATCGTTGACCTATTTTCATACATATACAACAAAGACTGTCACCACCCATTGACAACATTCGAACAACCAGTTAAACCTAAAAATAACTTCTATACGCAGCGCGTAATACCAGGTCTAATTGTGAATTGAAGCCGGCAGGAACCAATGAAATTGCGGGAATCGCTACAACTTTAAGAATAAGTACTACACAATCCTGGTATTTAAATCACAAATATGTATGTAATATCTACAAGATTTGTGATTAAACACTAATGATTTACCCAGTCTAAATAAGACATAATGTATATAGTACACAATCCAATAAACGTGTCTGAGATTTCGTTCTGAATCAAAACCATTAAACCGCCTAGTTCTAGTGATATGAAACGGCCACAAAGAGCAAAGCGAGCGGTTTTCTTACTTTAATGAAGAAAGGTACTAGATTTACTGATGTGACATCTTTGGAAAAAAAGACGGCCCCTGTTAAACACGAAGGTTAAAAATGGTATGAAGATCACGCATCCTTGATCAAGTGGATTGGCTACATATTCATTCACGGACCATTCCCATGTATTATGGAAACCCGATGAGGTACCTTGTACGTTGAGATGTTTTAACACTACAATTACTGCAATGTAAGATTAAAGAGATGAGTCAGCTCTATGGAATGCCGTTTGTGTAAAAATCCCACACTGTTTTCCCCCTCTTAAAAATGCGTGGTAAAATTGGTAGCTGCTTTATGCATATTTACGCCGGTAATGTGAATTTCTCATATTTATTTTAATTATTTTTTACCTTTTTCTTGGAAGTCCTGGCACATCAAAATGATCATTTTGGTGTACTCTTTGATCTCCTCTATGGTTGTATATGAAGGGTAAAACTACAGGCCAAAATGAGTTCTGATTTTCAAGGTCACACTTCATGAATTGTTATTGAATATTCAATCTGGGCTACTTCTCGTCAAAGTCCCGGCAATGTAATAAAGACACATTGCCATTGAAAAATAATGCAAAATAAGCGTTATAAATGTTTTTATATTTTGATGTTAGAATTAATATTTTAGCACGTGTATAAATGGATTACCACGAGTTGTTAATCTATTAACACCTCCGTGTCATTAAACAATTTGTTTACTAGATAAACGTGTTCAGCTGTTATTATATTAATACAAATTGTGAACGAATTACCACTATTTATACACTGCTCACTGTCCTTTATTTGTCTTATTACCTGTCTTCTAAACTTCCCTCTATCTCTACATTCTTCTCTTTGAACTATTCATGCATAGGTATTTTCACCTGTTCTTTATCTTACTGTGACTAGTCTTTTGTTCTGGTTCTGTGTTGTGATTTGGAATTTAGCAGTCAGTGTGTATCGACTGTATCATCCTTTGAACGATAGAGGTACGTTATGGGAGTTTCCGTAACATGACCCATCTAACACACTTTTTTCTGACACACTTCACGGAATAAAGCACATGTTTATTCCGTTAAGGTTTCCGAATTCGTAAGTGTGTCAGAAAAAAGTGTGTCAGATGGGTCAAGTTACGGAAACTCCCGTACGGTACCTAATTTCAACAACCGGGTTTTTGATACATGACGTGTACATGGAAAGTTCGTGTGATGTGAGCTAATGGGTGTAAGTGTTTATTTTCAAAATTATTTAAATACTCATCCAGTTGCTATGTGTAGACTGTAGAGGTAATCTTCTTGACTATCAGTGATTATCTGAAAGAGTAAAAATATTTGAAATTTCTATGAATAGCTTAAAGATGAAGGACAAGTTTGTAGAATTCTCATAAGTTACTTTTTCCAGCTGAAGAGTTGACAGAAAATGAAGAAAATGGCAGTTTTCAAAGATACGAATCTCCATTCAATTACGTGTTGTAGTAAGTGTCCGTACGGACAGTAATGACTAAAATTTCCGATTTGTTCTTATTAGGTTGCTTCTGGTCCTATCATTCGCAGGTATGTTAGGATACCTGCACTTGTTACAAACATGCCAAAATCTGATTTTTGAGGATTTTTTCGATTTTCTGATTTGGCAAATCACTGATAGTGCCTATCAGTTTAAGATAATAGTGCCTTAGATTACGTTTATTTTAGGTAGTTGTAATACTATTGTATTTATTGCGTACATATTTAACCTCTGTTGTCTGTATGGATTTAGTATTGTTTGAAGTTTTTATTATTTTTTATTTTAATATTTTAAATTCGGTATTTATACCAGCACAAAAACGTATTGGATTTAGCATATTGTATTATTTATTTAAGCACAGCTAATGTTTTAAGTGTGCCATTTAATTAATTTTTACTGTAAATTAATCTTGTTTCAATTGCCCATTTTGTGGTGAAAATATTTGGAAAAAGGTAACGTGATTATAGCAAAAGATAACTATATTATAACATTACATTTAAACACTGTCTAGATGTAAAAAGCCGGCGTTTATTTGTAAACAGCGCTACACGTACCATTTTGATAATATGTTACAAATACAAGTGCGAAAATGCAAACACTGCTTTTGACTTGCGCAACAGATGTTAATAAACTGTACGATTAACATCATAAATGTGTTCAACAAGTATTCCTAACTCATTAACTTGTTTTGTGTTAAAATGATTAACGTGACACTGGCACATTTTTAACAAAACATAAAACTTCTTCAATTTGCTCAAATGATAGTCTAGGACCTTGGAGGAATACAGATATATTGAATGCACAGAAATATCATGCCATGTGAGCCTTAAAAGAGACACTGGCACATTTGAAAAATAGTGCGCCCTCAAGATTTTTCAAAATCGATATTTTTGCATGGTTGTAAAGCTTTTATATACAAAAGCTCTCACCCGAAATGATTAAGACCAAATCAGCTTCCTTATGAGTAAACGGAACGATTTTGTAATTTAGCGTCGCCGGCGACGCGAAATTCAGCAGACGACGAAAATGGAGTTTAACACAAGAACACGCACGCCGTATGCATGTTTCCCACGCTGTGCACACTGTTTGACCGGTCTATAACCTTTGTGGTTTTAATATCAGTGAGTACGAGTCAAAATATTCATGTAATATACACATTTGTTGATTAAAGTTATGGAAACTTAAAAGTTAGCCTACAAATTATCTGGATATCTTTATCCTCATATCAATGTCCCTATCTGTTTTGGGTATGTTATTTTTATGTGTAAAATATATCTCTGTTCTTCCAATGGCCTAGACTATCATTTGAGAGCAATCAAAAGGTGGATGCCGAGGGAATCAACTCCGGCTTGTTTTCTGGTGCTGAACACCATGATCCGCGGTCTATTGAACATCACGGAGTGGTTTTATCATAAACCGTTCTGTTTTATCCTTAAGGCCAAAACATTGTTCGTTCATAGAGGCTCTCAAAAAAGTAGGGTCCTGTAGTTTTAAATATTTTTAAATTTGATTTGAAACTTAATTTAAGAATGCTAACAAATCAAATCAAACACTTTTACTGTTTTTAACTCTTTTATTCAATGGCCAGCGATAAAATAATGTTTTATAATTAAGTTGTTTTTGTAATATTCAGCATATTTCTACTTCAGGGCAATATATAATAAATCTCAGATCATAATTTTACGATGTACGTAAACGAAACGCACAGATTCATGTCTTTGAAAAGTCGTGGAAACGAATACAGCAAAAAATGTTGGAACTAAAGTTTTCAAGACTCTGAAAACACCCAACTACACATAGGTACAGGTATATTTCCCAGATTTGTGATATTTATTTTGTAAATGATTGTTAACCAAAAACTTGAGAATTTGGGGTTAAACAATTAAAAAGAAATCAAAAATATATGGTCGGGACCAAGGTACACGGTCGGTCGAGAGGACAACAAACAATTCTTTTGGCCTAAGGGCGCTGATTTGTCAATCGTTCAGGTGAGGGGCTAATATATAAAAGCTTTACAACCATGCAAAAAGATCATTTTTGAAATCACTATTTACTTTAAATTTAAATAAAAAATTCCCCCCCCCCTTTTATAATTAACTGTTAATAGTTGAACACGTGTTGTTTCAATAGCACATCAAGTGAAAATGCATTAATATTGATTACTGTTAGAGGTTTTAACACTAATCAGGTGTTTAGAAAGTGATGTTTCTGAATAATTGCAATGTAATGTAGCGTTACGGCTTGTTTTTGCATTGCAGTGTCATAAAAACACAAAGTCAGAGACACAAACACTAATTCATAGGGACACAATATTACAGAAACACAAAGTCGTAGAGACACAAAGTCTGGGAGACACAATGTTATAGGGACACAATACTATAGAAACACAAAGTTATAGAGACGCAATGATACAATCTCAAAGTCAAACTGTTATAAAACATAGTCGTATAGAGACGTATCGTATAGGAATAACAGCACATTTTTTGAATAGCGCCCCCAATTTTTGCCCCAAAAGTTTGCAAACTTTTGCACAGTTGTGCTGTGCTGGTAATTGTCTCATAAACCTATACTGCAATGGTAATGCTCAAAACTGCGTATTTGTCATAAAAGAAACGATTTTAATTAGTATCGGGATCCCCGCCCGATTTGTATTTACGGTTGGGGCTGGAACGTCTAATTTTTGTCCGTCCATTGTGAAAGAGTGCACTTCACGCAATATGCTACCTCTAATTTGACTTGCTGAACCACGTAACAACTAAAGTTTGAGCGTAGACTGTACATGGCGCTATTTTCTGGTTGTTTCCATATTCGAAGTAGGTTCAAGCAACCACTGAATTATTATCGGGATCGATATTTAATTATCCTATTTATAAAATTCATTCTTTTGCGATACATAGACAAGCTCGAGCTTTAGCATTTACAGGTATAGTTACTGGCCAATTACTAATGCAACTATGTAAAAAAACTCAAAAATCTAAAAAATCAAAAATTGGGGCGCTCTTCAAAAGTGGTTGTTTCTTGCAATTGCGTTAAAATACGCCCTTAGATGCAAACATGACTGAAACGTCTTTTGAAAAAACCTCTATCACATTATAGAGACAAAGGGTTATATTATATACTATATTGAAAACACTCAGTTCATTACACGACTGTTTGTGTGTCTTTACATTGACCCTCTATAATTATAGAAACACAAACGTACGTTTTATTCTAAAGCTTTTCATAAAAGCTTTTTCGCAAAAGACCCGTTGGGTTACTTTATTTCACCATGAATCAACAGAATGTAAATTTCAGAAACCCAAGGTCTATGTCATACTGGTTGGTATGTATAAATGTCGATGTCAAAGGTCAAAGAGATCAACAGTACTGCAAGTATGGTATTTCCGTTTGTGTTCTCATTTCTAACAGTGTGGTCCATTAGAATGAAAAACACTTTGGATACCTATATTGTAGGTAGCAATTATTATGTGGACTACAGTACAGGGCCGTAAGGTCATATGTCAAAATAGGCTCAATTACTTATTTAACACTTTGCGTTAGGTTTTCTGCGTTAAGTTTATGAACTCCGTATTTGGGTTATTATCAAATCTTTTTTTTTTTTCATTTAATAAGCTGATTTGGACTTTGGTCAGTGACGCGATTACACAGGCAAAAACTTTGCAACCATGTACAACACACCAATTTTGAAACAGACTTAGGGTGTACTTTTCTCAAATGTACCTGTTCCCATTAAGGCAATTTCTTATGGCCCTAATTCGCGAACATTATTGTAATACAATGTCTTTACAAGCAGGTGTTGTTGCATATTATATAACGATTACACTGATTTGGCATGACAAGAATCTCCTGTGATATCGCTATATACACAGATATTGCCTTCCTCCCATGTGCAATAGTAAAAAGCTTATCACTTGGTCCAATTTAACTGCTTCCTTTCCATCGGCTATCGCCTGGGGGGGGGGGGGGGGGGCGTGAAATGTGAACCGTCCAATTTGACCTCGTGAAATAGGTTTTGCTATAACACTCATAGTCAGTCAATATTTGTCTAACATCAATGATAATGACAATGGATACTGGAGGGGCACGGCGATGCTTGAGTGTTAGATTTTCCACAAGCTATGCCCGGGGAGCTATCGAAGAAGTAGTATCCTTTAAAAAAATCAATTGGAGCTAGAGTCTGTATTAAATTGGTAATGTTGCAACCAATCTGGTGTACGCGTCTACCTTGATAACAGCCACAACATTCCGAGGTAAATTTTATCTTTGTTACGTTACACTTCAGTCACATTACAAGCTCAGAAGTATTTTTTAGTACAAAAATAATTTTTAATTTTATATTCGAGCAAAATTATACGAAATTGAGCTTATATTTTGTTTTGAAATATTGAAATATAAATAATTGAAATCACCTTTTGTTTTTCACTTCTAAGCCATTTCTGTAGCAAAATACAAGGTAAGAATCTATTGAACGTCTAATCTGTATTTAAAATCACTTCATTATTTGAATGAATATCTGGATGCCTCGAAATCGCTCGTTGCGCCTTTAATATCACGAAAATACAAGGTTTCATTTAAATTGAGCGGGTTCCCATTTTGTTCACATTCTGCATGTTGCCCTGAAAATGATGTCAACAGAATCAGTCCCCTATTTACTAATGTATCCTTACCTGTGGAATTTTGAATCTTGATGGTGTGTGGTTTGTCCTGTTGTCCTGGTTGTATTGCGAGGATGGGTTTCTAGAAAAATAGGGCTCTTTCGGCGGAATTATTCCTTCACTAAATAGGCTAAGTAGATTGTTGAATACTAAGTAGTGGGACACTCGGGAATTGACTAGTTCTATTAAAAATGCCATATCCCTGGAGCCACAATACATTAATTTGGTGCACCAAAGAATCTCGAGCAAAAGTGAATTTCTCAATGTCGAAATGAAATGTGATTTGAACATGTTCGATGTCTCTTTTATGAGACAACATATAATGGGAGTCCCATATTATTAACCTTTATGAGTACGGGCGACCTCGGCAAATTGGTCCCTTCACAAATATGTCCCACCCCACTTTTAAAACCTTTTTTGTTTGTTTCTTGAGGGTTTTTTTTGTGGCATTATTTTAGTACATAAGGAATGTTTGTATTTTCTGCGTGGGGCCTCTTTGAACATATTCGTATATGGATGTTACTCAATATTTTGCATTTAATCATAGTCCGAATACGTTGTTGCTTCCTAAGTTACAAGAGAGAATGACACTACACACTACATGTTTCCTTAGATTAAAGGTGCTTGTTCCGATTTCTGTGTATCGTGTTCTCTACTTGGTATGAGAGCCTGACACTTGTATACACAGGCCACCAGGTATCGTGGGAAACAAACTTGAGGTTTTGATGCTAGACGCGATAATGCATAGTGCAACGCATTATTCAGTACTGTGCTAATATTGATGGTTGATCATTAAAAGGGCAGTTTTTGTCAATATCTTGAGAACGGAATGGATTTGAAAGCTGAAATTTCAGGAAGATAATGAGAAAAATACGACCTTTTATCTGATATCAAAATTGATATTATTTCCGGGTAAATTAGGGGGGGTCCCAAAGACGATAGGAACAAGCACCTTTAAGATTTCAATAAACGAAAAGATATGATAAAATGAAACTTATGATAAAATACGTCTGTTTGCCTCTCCCCCTTTTCATGTCTTCCATCTCTCCCTCCCTCTCTCATAATTTATAAGTATTAGATGGTGCAATTTTTGCGACAGAGCAAGCAATGACATCTGAAATGTCTTAAAAGTCAAGAAACGCCATTTTGACCATCCTATCTCCCAAAGCTTGAAAGCAAATTATGCATTTTGATTTGATTTAGCACCAATGACGAGACTTGCCCATAGATCTTGGGCGATTTCTCCTGTAATGAAAACGTATTTTGCTACGGGCATATGTTGATAGTGTTCGATGTGCGCGCGCAACATCACACCATTTCTAGTTTACTGTAATGGGACAGGCTTGTTGTTGTGGATATTTGTGTAGAAATGACAATATGGTGCTTTCAAGTTTTGTATATCCAAGTGAACGGTGAAAAACAAAGAAAAACATTTCTTTCTGTCAAAATTGAATAACAATCGAAACTAAAAAAGTAGAGGAAAAGAGCCATCCATCATCTAGAGCCTTCCAATTACACCTCGACACGAGCGTGCACTGTTAAAAAATTTTCCGTAAATTTACGGAAATTTCTGGCAGCAGTATTTCCAGACATTTTTAGGGTAAATTTACAGAATTTCTGTCAATTAACGGAACTTTGACAGTAATTTTACAGAAATTTGTCTCATATTATGGAAAAAATGTGTATTTTAACAGAATTTTCCCGTAATTTAAAATTACGGAACCAAAAAAAAAAGTCCGGAAATATTGCTGCCAGAATTTTTTGAAATATTTCCGTAAATTAACATTTTTTATGTTTTTTATTTTTATTGTTTTCTAAAACATATTTTTACGGAAAATCTGTTTTCTTAATTTACGGAAATTTTTAACAGTGTGGCGGACATCTATTAGCCCCTGAAGGCCATTTCTTGCCTACAATTGGCAAAATACAAAACTTTAAGGTACAAATATAGCCTATATCCCTAACGTCCTTTAACTTTTTAAATGCACTTTTGAAAAAATACGAAGCGGATAATAAAATCACTTGTTTCATCGGTGAAAAATCAAAGTATTGCGATAATAAAAGTGAATTCTCGACGAAATACTAAATTTAAAAAATAAATAAATCCTATTAATTAACAGAGTAATGGTCGAAGTACAAAGTATGATTTATTTATTTAATTAATGACATATTTAACGAGGCTATAAGCCCACTTCAGTACAAGCACTGCTTTTCATAGGACTTACAAATATGATAGTATCTTCTTCACATATTTTTTAAGCCAGGGAATTTGGAGACATGTGATCCTTTCGTAAAACTGAAAACGCAAATCTACGTGTATACCAACTCATGTGTAGGCATATATCCTACATAATATACGTTTTCATACTTATTGCACTTTGCTTTGGATAAATTGGTCCACTCAAGCCTGGCATATTTCACGAAAGGACGAACCTATGGATCTTTTAAACATCAACACACAATAGAGAGGTTTAAATACGGGTTCTTGTACCTCAGATGTGAAATTATTTTTATGGATTATCGAAACACAGGAATTCCACTTGTACGGAAACGTACACACATTGACTTATGACATCTGTTGTGAGATCGCAGAGGCGAGGAGCCAGGCTAGTAATCGCATTAAATAAATAGTCAGGGCTCCAAGCCACCTTGTAGAAAAGTAGGGAGGGTACCTCTCGAAAGAACCTTTTTGCAGACTAACATAAACTGGTTTTTTAAAATCAGGATTTACGAATCCAAGGTCGTGGTAAAATTTGCAGGGATTGCAACAACAAAATAGATATTACCGCAAATATAAGATGACGTCTCAAATTTTGGGGGAAAATCTGAAAATTTTACTATTTATTTTCTTGCATATGTGCATACCGTTCTTTCACAAACTTCCTATTTCACTTTATTTGGAAGCTAATGATATTTTACAATTTGTGTGAGAGAACATTTAATTTCATTTTTCCTATTGACACATGTACAAAACAGGCAGTTTTCAATTGGCAATTTTCTCAAAACGTAATGTCTCGTTTATCCGAGGTATACATACGTACTTTTTTCTTGGTAAAGCACATATTTATTCGCATTTATTCACATTTTAACACTTCTCTATACATTTGGATGTTTCTGAGTAGAAAATCAATGTGTGATTCAAAGTATGTACACCTAAGTCTTCTATTGGCCAAATATTGATGACTGACCGCGTCATCAAATTTTGACTCCACGTGTAAAAAAATATGCAAAAAATTTGTTTTGTTTTATATGATACCTTGCAGTAATATCTTAGGACCAGGCATTTGTAGAAACACTAAAATGATATAATTTACCATTGATCTATGAAAGAAAAATAAATCTGCATTGATGTCTATACTAAACTGCAACTTCAATCTAATTTTTCTAGACATTGTATTTTTAAAAGGTTGTTAGCTTCACAAAGTTTGTATACTCACTAGTTTTCTTGGAATCTGTGTGAATATAATAAAAGGGTTGGACCCATAGATTCATAGATTAGAAACTGGGAAGGCTTGTATACTTGGGTAAAGATGGATGTAACGTATGACGTCAAGTTTTACATTAGGACGCCCCTCGTTGTTTTATGCAGTAATATTCTGAGACAGGACAATACTACAGAAAACTATACACACTACCTAACCAATTACTTTGAGTCTTGGTAAAAATAATTTCATATTTAGGGGAACCTCCAAAAAATTGCGATTTTTGTTACACAAACACGCATTTCTATAAGGTCCCAAATTATAGTTAAGATTCCGAAGTATTTTATCAGCGGAAAGATACCTAATTTACATATATCCAAAATGGGCCGCCAGTTTTAACACCTTTGCCATTGTTGGAATCATTCTCGCTAGTGGCTTCTGATGGGCTTTTAAATCAAACTTTAAAGCGCCTCCTAATATGCACATATTAAGATCATTTCCATAATTTTAATTTTCCATGCCTTATTTTTGTATATGATTTGCATTATTAATCCAAAATGACAGCAAGCAATGTCGTTTGTGCCGGATATTCTGGTTTGAATATTGGTACCAACATTGGATTATTTTGGTTGTGACAGCATTTTGAATTTCATTCTGCATAGGCTGCTAACATAAGACTGCTAGTTGCATCATAGATGGTAATCAGCATTTATGATGGGGGCACTTCCAACATCTGATAAGGATCAGGATGTGCCTCGGATAGAGCCCCTTTTTTCAACCCGGCTTGTACCAAATGCCACCCCCTTTAAGTTATTGTGCTGGATGTTTCCAATGCCCCCTTTTTCTTACTTCCAGCTATTCAGCGGTCCCCCCTTTGTCTTATTTCCAGCTAACCGTGACCCCTTTTTATTTCCAAAAGTCATGGTACCCAAAAGACCCACTTTAGTATGTCAGTTGGGTTTTTACTGACAAATTGCAGCTCAAATTCAATTATCCACTTACTTCCAATGTAAAAGCACCATCTGGCTATACTTGTAAATCATTACAATAATAAGTAGTAACAGGTTTGGTTGATTCAATATACACAGGTGACAAGGGAGTTTTGCAGTTTGAAACTTGTTTGCAGTTTTAAAAAAATGTTTGTAACACCATGACCCTCTTTTGCAAAAATTTTTTAGCATGAACACTAATATTACAGTTGGTTATCCAATGGTTCCCTTTTAAGCTTCATACCCAATGTCCCTGTGTCTTGTCAGTTGTGTGTACTGAATGACCCCCTGTTTCTGTAAAGGCTAACTCTTTCACAGGCGGAGGCACATACACTTCACTCTAAATAGGGAGTTCCCCCAGGATCGTCCCTATGCGTATAAACCGCAGTAGATGGCATTGTCAACGTTGAACATGCATCTACCAATTCATTGACCAGCATTATTTATATTGTTAGAGCTGGTCAGGGTCTTCTCGTAGTTTGGGGTGCTGTCCCTGATGCTGGAGATTGATAATTGATTATGTACCTGAAGCAGTGTTCGCAGATGGTGTGGGAGGTAATACCAATTGATAGATCGTTTGATAAATGTCAGAAATAGAAGAGGGTCCAAGCATGGTTTCCTGGGGTGGTTACACTGATTGTTACGGAGTACCCAATCGGAAAGGACTGATCTATTACCAAAGCGGGAGCAATTTTTTAATCCAAAAGACACAGTAAGGTTCTCTGAACGCGTAAAAGTTACGGTGTCTGTGGTGTAGTTTTGTATGTTGATGTAGTTGTTGATGTTGCCAGGCTCGGTCAAAGGGTTTTGAAAAAAATCCAATACAATTGGATCAAGCCGTTATAGTCATCGATGGATTTGGCCAGATCTTCCTGTACAATCAGTTGTTTTGGCAGCATCATAAAAACAGTTATCTAAACATAACGTGCTCCTATAATAACTTACAAAAACGATGTTATGATAGAGGCACGATACTCTTATGGATGCCCAATTACTCCTGAGTCATTTATAAGATGAGTTAATGTTGGCATAACAAAAATCAGGTTGTTATACGAGTTGTTCCCGAGACTTTTGCAAAATCATCGTCAGAAGTGGTGCAATATCGATGGCAGCTACTTTCATTATGCGAGCTGGCAGGGTGGTCAGGTCCGTTGCTTTTTTTTAATATAATAAGACTGGGCATTGTAGTGTACCTATGGCGATGCATACAAAATTTATGAGGAAAGTGTGTTAAAAAATTAAAGAAGAATGAGGTATAATATCTTTGACCATTAAAACGCATATCTGGCATTTCTATTTTCAAACCATGCTCCAAATTCGACGGGAGGCCAATCGACGTTTAAGATCTTCTGAGAAGGCGTCCTATTGATAAGATGTTAACAACAAAACAATAACTACCACAGAAATGACCCCAGTGGGCAATCGACGTGGAACGTCGAAAGACGTCAGAGTTTTAGAAATTACACATATTTGTGTCGAACATGCAAATCGATATGACCGCGTTTCTTAAAACGTCGATTCAAATTGCATTTGGAGGCCGTAATTTATAAAAAACCGTCGACCTGTTTTTCGATGAGTCCAAAAAAAAACTCGTTTCGACGTCGCTCTAACCGCCTATGCCCGCTGGGGGAATGTCTGAATGTCAAAGCCCTATCACATAATTACATGCATTTGCACTAATGTATAACTAACGTTTCCATTTTAATTTTAGAGGATATATAAATTGAATAAATAACAAATAATTGGCTATTTGTTGAGTTTCTAAAGTCTCAGCAGGAGACATGAGGGATCATCGTGATTGTAAGCATGTTGGGAAACAAATATGAAAGATACGAGTTTAATGATCAAACACACAACCTTTAAGTATAAATTTTCATAATTGTTTGATTGATTATAACTAGGTATTACAAGTATGTGCTTATTAATATAGTTAAAAGCTCTAGGAGGGAGGAGCAATTATTGACCACCATCTTAATTTTAAGCTCAGTGTAACAAAAACAAATGTTTCTGCCAGAAATGAGTTTCTAAGGCTGAAATCGTATCTTCTGGTATTTTAATTACCCTTTATGTCCCGTTTTTGGATTCTTCCACCTCCATTCCCAGCCACCCCGCCTACTGCGAACGCTTTCTACGGATTTTTCTTATATTTACGTCTAGGACACCAGCATAGGGGGAGATTTGGATAGAACCCCACTCAACTTTGAACGTTTTTGCCAATATTTCCTTCTCCGCGTTTTCGCTAAATTCAATATTCAGGTTTGCACATGACTTCTGATGAACTTCGAACTTAGGCCATTTAATCGCCATGCAACTATTTAATCGGTTTTACAGGGGAGACCGTGGTCGGTTGGTATTAGGTTTCTGCAATTGGGGCAGCAATCCTAATCCGCTTTGTCGACTGCTACCTTGCCGGTCGGTACCTTGATTTAAAGAGATTAGCACAAAGGATGTTATAGATTACAAATTGACTGCATTATGACTTCTATGCAAATAACAAAAACATAAGCCCCCCCCAGATATAATTTATATTGGTTTCAACAAAAAAATTAGATCTTATCCAGCGGTCCCCCTTTTCCTATTTCCAGTACTCATTAGCCTCATTATAACCAAATGATATGATATAAGAAGAAAAAAAATGTTATAAAGAAGTATTTTGCTTAACAACGATACCAAGTTCTTTGTATTTATTGTTTTTCCAACCTGGTATAAGAAATTTGGAATAATTGTCACTGTCTTTAAAACGTCGTTATACATGAGTTTATTGGCAGTTATGATGGACACTTTTTTTAATGAGCACTTTACCATTCACAAATTAAAACTTTAATGCTTTTGATCACACCGACGAACATAACCACATATGCAAAACTTTGGTGACTCGTTTTCTTCATTACTAGGTAAAAAGAAAATTAGAAACATTCTTTATAGATTATCTTTTTTTGACTATTGTTAAGAAAAAGTTTTCAAAACTTGCCAAATTTTTAGAAGGTTTTCAAAATCTTTTAAATGCCTTCAGATCGCGCATTATGTATGCCCAATTTTTTTTAACCGTATTAAAATGTATTAACAGTATTGTATTAGTATTATGGCAAATCTGTGTTTTGCTTGGTGGGAAATTAGGATTAACTAGTATAATACAAATGGATGTAACTGCAGATTTTAAACGCATTTGCTTGGTGGCTACTCTCTTGAATATGTGAGGGCATGTTAACAAAACAAAAAGCACAAATCCCCCCCCCCCCGGAAAAACCAGTGCTACTACTTATGATCTCGTAGACTATACATGTATACGCGGCAAAATCCGAGGGCCAAAACGTATGCTCTATTTTGAAAATCCAAGGTGTCTGCTACACGGATCCAATTTAGTTATCAATATTCCTATTGGCTTAATTTGCACTGAAAACAGGGGGTGAAAGACACCTGACCTTACGTGCTTCTACAGGTCTCAGGGATGGAAATATTTAAAAACAAAAAAAAAAAAATAAAAACAATATAAAACAAACCAAAAACAAGACAAACAAAAACAGAATGGCTATCAAAACCAAAGGCCATAGCATTCAACAAAACATATTTGTGCAAATAATGCAAACGAATTTTTATTTAAAACAAGAAGTTTTAAATTCTTCAAAAAACGTATTGAAGTTGAACAATCTTGGAATCCGGAAAACTTAGGCCCAATACTCCTGACACCTGCATTTTAGGTCTACTATAAGCACTCCCAGAAGCTATTATAAGGAGAATTATTAACCACAAAATGGAAAAATAAAAAAAATGTTTTAAAAATTGCAGCAGTTTTTTATTTTGCCAAGAATTAAATGTATTTCAAACTATTGTAGTGTCTGCTAGATAGTATGTGATCTTTGCCTGTAATTGAAAAAAACAGAGGGTCGTCCAATTGTAAACATGTGACATCATAAATCACATATGTTCATAAAGCACACGCACTTGAAGACCTGCTAATCAATGTCAAAAACTTTTTGTGGTCACAAATCCTGGAAAACTAGTGGAAGTATGAAAGCCTTAGGAGCTCAAAACTGTTTTAAATGGGACAATGCGAGAAAAAATAAGCTTGAAGTTGCAATTTGTACAGACATCAATGCAGATTTATTTTTTCTGTCTCAGATCATGGCAACAATTATATCATATTAAGGTTCTAAAATGCATTGATCTTAAGATATTTATTAATGCAAAGTAGTTATCATATAAATGATTTTTTTAAAAATCCATATATTGTCAATGTGGAGTCAAAATTTGATGACGTAATCAAATTTTGGCCAATAGAAGACTTTAGATGTAAATTATTTTGAAATCACACATAGATTCCTTTACCAGAAATCCAAATGTATATGAGAAGTTGTTTAAAAATGTGAATACATTAGAACAAATATGTGCTTATCAGAGAAAAATAGTAATTTTTTAGACCTCTGATAAACAGAGACAATTACGTTTGAGAGAAAATTGCAATGAATACTCTTTTTGTACAGGATTCAATGGGGAAAATTAAATTAAACGTTCTCTAACACAAAATGTAATATCATATAGCTTCTAAATTAAAGTGAAAATAAAAAAAATAAAAAGTTATGGATATGGACGATTCAAAAATGCAAGAAAATAAAATAAAGAAAATTTCAGATATTTTCACCAAAATTTGATTTGACGTCATCGTAGTGCGTAATATCATTTTTTTTTGCAAGCAAGGCGAATTTTTACGACATCTGGAGTGACTTAAATCCGGGGTCAGGATATTGATATATGTTTGTTTTAAAAAAGTTCTATCGAGGGTAACCTATCTTTCAATTTTAAAGCCTTTTTTAAATGTTTGGAGCCCTGACTAAACGACATGTTGAAGGAATAACAAACAAGAAGGCTTCTATAGGACTGTCTTACTTCTTGACGTTTTTAATGATTCTACAACAGTGTTTGATCCCTGAAACATAATAAAGATAACTACCTTCACTATTACGGACACATAAAATAATGGTTCTTCATATAACCTCATTCTCTATGCGCGCTCTAAAATAATCCCAAAGCAGTAATTCTAATTTCCCAAAAGAAAAAAAAAAACATGAAGCTTACATAATAATTTGAATCTTTAATTAACCTCAATGCAGGTCGCAAGCTTGCCGAAAGTACATGTCGCGCCCCCTAAAGGCCAACTCACAGTAACAAGTTCCTGAAATATCAATCCGACAACATAAATTTGCGCGGGTTTCAGATTTTGGCATATGCGCGTAACAAAATAGTACCTTACTGAAACGGCTAATTACAACCTTTTTAATGACAATCATCTAAGCTCTAAAGCTAGTAAATTTGGCTGAATGATCGAAACATTCCCTAGAGCTGATAATATGAAATATTACGATGAATCGCAACACATTTTAGCGCCACACTGCAATGGAAATGAGCGTACCGTACATCATCATCATGTGGCCATTTGGACTTAGCGTGCAATCGTACGGAATTACTGATTTCATGAATATAAACCACAGTTCGCAATTGCGAATGATTCTGGAAAGTCACTATTAATCCTGAATTCAATTAATATAACTTTTAACATACCTCTATATACGAAAGGTTAGAAATTTTGGATCTTTTTCGGTGGTGATTACTGCACGTTTGCTCGTTCGAGTGTGTGCTTTTATGATCTATCGATAAGGGCGCACACCACCAAATTCGAAGCACTATTTTGCACATAAAAATGGACGGTCATCTCATGACAACATCTAAACCTCCCTATTATCTTCACTAATGTAACGCGAAGATCATGGCTTCCGGTGTTACCACCGGAAGGCGTATAAATGTGTATTTTAAAACGCCTGATTAACAATGGCTCTTGTGTCATGATCTTCTTAGGATGTGAGGAAACTCTCATGTTTCAAAATGATAAATGCCATACCAGTCACTGGTGAATTGACCCAGCGAATCGATTGCTAGTAACATCATGTATCTGCCCTTAGTACTTGCAGATAAGATGTAATTCTGTAGTCTTCGAAACAAAAAACGTGGGTGTTACAAACAATATACAGAATTGCAGACACACGTATTTACGACTCTTATCTGTCAGATCCAAGACTACCCTGCAAAGAACTTTGCCAGGGCACCTGACAGACACGTCTTAGTACTTGTAAAGCTTTCTGACTAGTTTTCTTATAAGTGTCGATATATTCAGGTGTTCCCATCTCGAAAAGCAAATTCATTATTTTTTCTCTGCTAAATAGAAACAACGATATTAGTAATTGACGATATTTGTATATATTGAAAGCAAGATGTTAAACCCCTTCCATACTTGCATAATATAAAAGGTATCATAAGTGGTAAAGTTGGTAGTAACTTGTTTAATATTCCTGATGCATCGTCAAATTAACAATTTCGCCAACTAGACATGTCGTAGGCCAACAGGGACCGAAGTAAAATTAGCACCGAGACTATAACAGAGTCAAACTTAATGTCTAGGTGCCAACAGATCTATCCACCATGCAGTTCATAGTTTAAAGGTAATATCAGTGATTCCGCAAGAACATGAAAAACAATTGGTTTTGTAGATATACCTTCAATGTAAAATTTAAGTCATGAGAAATGCATTACACGCAATTTAAGTCAAGAAAAACTCATTACACGCAAGAACATGAAAAACAATTGGTTTTGTAGATATACCTTCAAAGTAAATATTAAGTCACGAAAAACGCATTACACGCAATTTAAGTCAAGAAAAACGCATTACACGCAATTTAAGTCAAGAAAAACGCATTACACGCAAGAACATGAAAAACAATTGGTTTTGTAGATATACCTTCAAAGTAAAAATTAAGTCAAGAAAAACGCATATTTTACATGTGTATGTATTTTTTCATACGAACACTTGGTAGGAGTAAAGAATATAATAGTGACACCCCGTTAAATTGAATTTAATTTAGATTGTCGGTACGCACAATTGAAGCCACTTTTGACGTGAAGTTTTACCTTTATTAGGGTGCTTTCGATCTCATCGCATTCAGAGTATCACAGATACGCAAAAATCCGATTTTGTTTATTATTTGGTGAATGCATGCCAAGGTCAGAAATATCCTTTTAACACAAACAAATGAGCCTTGTGCACAAATAATCTGAATTTTATATAATAACACAGAATTATTATCATTTTTATCAAATTTGAATGGTTCTAGAATTTGGAATGTCCAAAACAATTACAATGGTGATTACAATTAATACATTCGAGAATGTCCTTATTAATATAAGTATAACGTCCACTCTTACGTGGCGACAAATGTCCAGAATTAAAAGAAGCGTTGCAGTTCAACGGTGACTTGTCCTCATAGCGAAGACTCCAAAATGTCAGCATGCAGTGTCAATATTCTAGGATATAAATCCAATGGAATCTTCTTCAGCTAATATATTCCTTTTTCGGAGCAATCCTGAAGATAAGGCTGTCCAGCATTTCAAGACGACAAGTACTATAGGTCCCTTGACGGCACAATATTTCAGCAGTCATCCACAAAGTATTTCCACAAAGTCAGTCTGTCGCAAATGTCCACTTTTAGGACCACAAACCGGAATCCTTTTTGATTCCGAAACTGAAGCTCTTTTGGCTTCAAGGATGGCAGCAGACAAATTAGCTTTTAAAAGCTCACGTGGTATCTAAAATATTAGTACTGGTACTGCACAGATCTACCAACTTTAGAGATCCATAAGGAGCATATTTATTTTTCTCTAGTTAGGTTTCCCAATATCTAACAATAGCCTATATTACAGTAGCATCATGCATTAACATAGCCTAACACTGTCCAATTTGATCTCACACAAATAACATTATCGTACATTATAGAAAGAAAAGTTCAATGATGATATCATTGGAAACTACCCATTTTGTAACATTGCTTAAAACATACTGGAAAATCCCATACTATTTATAGTAGTTTTTCTAGAATGATCTCTAAGCATAAACACATTGTATCATTCTCAATATAGCACTAGGGAATTCTATCTTTTCTCTTGCATGATGATGAAATAATGTACTTTCTTTGCTAGGAACCTTTTCGCAAAAATTACAGAGAAATAAAATTGTATTTTTATGACCCATCACCAGGTACCCCATAAAAGTGTGACACAATTTGTTATCATAACATGACATTATTTCCTTTACTAATCACATTTAATTTGAGTGTGTGTGTGTGTGTGGGTGTGTGTGTGTGCGTGTGTGTGATAAAATTGTTAGGTACAAATTTGTAACCCTAGAGTGATTCATTCATGTATCATCATACTTTGATTTCAATGGGACTTGTATATAATGAGTCTTGGGATAGAGTCGCGCATGTAACCTCACACATACTAGGTCAAAGGTCACCTAGGAGTCATTTGGGGTTATTTTAAGTAGCATGCTAATCTTGAACGTAATTGGACACAGTATCAACATACGTTGATGGATTCACAAGATGAAATTTTCTAATATTCAATGAAAGCATATAGTTCGTTGGCCTCGCACAATCAACCAGGGTACACAAAGTCTATGCTGTCTGTTTAGATCAAGTAAACCATATTGTTTTCCCTAATGGCTATCTGAAGATATATATTGGTACATCCACTTTGGTTATATACTTGCTAACTATAAATTATTTCCCGTGATGTTTTCAAGTTTACATAATAAAGTTTTGCATCTAAGTTTGATGACGATGTACGGTTTAGGCTAACATTTTTTGCAGTCTTGTTCAGTTTTCTTCAAATGTCTACATATATTTTGTTGTGGTATTCCAGTTGTCATCTCCAACCATAAATATTATATAAGTATTTTAAAGCATCATGCTTTCACTTTGTTTTGGTTTTAAATCCTTTGAAATTTACAATAATGTGTTAAAATTTTTACCTAGTCTTTAGATGTGCTGGCGCGTATTCTGTCATACACCCCGCTGTGTCATAAGGTTTCTAACAAAAGGTATAGTTTGCCCAATTTACGCCCTATTGTTTTAGTACAATAAGTTCAAGACAGTCAGGTCATTTTTTATAGAATGGTCCGATTTTGTTGAAATTGGTTTTAAATCGTTCATTGGGTCATACTAAATAAGAAAATGTATATAGATTCTGTGTTTCACCTTTCAAAGTGAGACCTTTACAGATATGACTAGTGGTCTCCCATAGAACCTGTGGACCACGGCCATATTTGCCCTCTTAATTATCATTAAAATGTCACTGACAATGCGACCTGTATATTTTCGGCTTCTGTACAGTAAGACGAACAATTTGGCACCATTTTTATAACAAAATGATGAATCTGAAATGTCATCTCCAGTGAGACCTTGAACCCGTTTTTGCCTTGTAACTCTTATATTATTGTACTATAACCTTCAGATAGGGCAAACTATACCTTTCTGTAATCCTTGAAAGGTACTGAACATGGTACACATTAAAAACATTTTACCCCTTTTTATATTTTGACCCCTGTATAAACCTTGCCCCCTAGAACACATTTTAAAATATGACACCTATGATTTTTGGAATCCTCATACAATTTTGATTTAGAAAACCTTGGTTGCAGGATTATATATGAACTTTTCACAAAATATTCTTCTAAGGTCCTTTGGGAGCAATTTTAAGAAACTTCATGTTTTGCTGAAAATTTTGCAGTGCCGCTTTAAACGGAATTAACACATTAAATCACCCATCGGTGAATGGTACGGATGGATGCACCTATTGGGAAAATAGATTATAAGTGTCCATATTACTGTTGCATTTATCAAGTAGATTAAATTTGAATTTTGTAATAAAGTATTTCTTTAGCACAAAAATAGTTCAGTTAGCGTAGCCAATCGACCCCCGACTAAATTTACGTTAGTCATAATGGGCACCATATGGACGAGGTTTACGTTAGTCAGGTGGACAATTAAATATAAAACCATAAGCCCTTTGGCACGGCATTATCTTGGACCTAACGATCTTAGGGGCGGCTACCGCCCTGTTCTTTCTGGGTTGGAACCGGTTCCCTTTTGTTCGGACAATTAAAGATTAATAGCTTCATTTCTTTCACGCTCTTTCTATGCCCGATGCCTGTTACAATTAGCAATCTTTAATCTGGGGTATCCCAGCACGTCTTATTTCAACTACTTGGCAAAATTTAAATCCTACCAAGAATGCAGTCGAGTATCACACTCGTGCCAAACCCTGTGGTATGTCATATGTATGATACATGCCAATAACCATACAAAATCATCAGTATTTTAAAAGGTTGTTTTCAATGAAGTCATTGAACAATTACATCCTGAATCAAAAACATCTCATTTCCACGTCCCTCTACTAGACTCCTGCACTCGTATGTCTAGGAATCACACTTCACAACAATATTTACGATTTAAGGTGCAACGAGAGATTTCAAATAACAGGTGTCCCGAAAAAAGGTGAAAATTCTGATTTTGGTTACTGTGTAAAAGCTTTATATCAAAGTATCCCCATCTGTAAGGAATATAGTCCGAGAACTGTTTCTTTGTACAAAATTGGGAAATTTCTAATTTCGTATAGGAGCAAATACGAAAGTCAGCCTATGTTTTATATTGAAAATAATCATATACAAATCAACTATTATTTTCATTTTAGGTTATTTCTGTAATCAAATAAAATGTAGTAGAATCTTTGAGCATGTAATCTAATTGAACATCACTACATATCACGAAATCTGGAGGACTTGAAATCTCTCGTTCACTTTAAGGAGCATTGCTTGGAAATGCCTTCTCACATTACAACGATGCCCATACCAATACAGTGGTGTAGAGTCAGTACGTTGATTTTTGCTTTAATAACCCCAACAGTCGGATAGGATTCCTTCTGACCTCTCGTTTCATAATAGCCATATCGTATTTTGTCTTTCTGTCCGTACATTTAATCACCACTATCTGCAGGCAGTTCTTCCCCGCATCAAAATAATCGTCTGCAAAATCGGGGCTTTCGTGCCTGTGGTTGGTTTGTGTCCCGGTTTGGTGTTCTCTAAAGAACGGACTACCGCGCCCTGCGTGACTCCTAGATGAGACTAACAAACATGCTGTCGTTGATTAAAGGCTGTGACTCAGAGATTTCGTGAGGAGGTGCGCCCTCAATTTTCCCAAAAAATCGTGTTGTTTGAATGTACCATATTGCTTGTCCATATACTAATCACTGTGTGGAATTGCCAAGCTTAAATCGAATTCCTTCATCTAGAAAATCACACTTTGTTTGTAAAAGATTCCGGATCCTGAATTTTTGTTATACACCTTATCCTATGGGACGTAAACTACCATACATGTTTACTCCATCAAAAGGAAAAATCCGATTCATCTCAAAATTTCGGAATTGTGCGCATTTTAGGTTTTTTGAGGGGTTTTTTTTTTTTTGTTTTTTTTTTTTTTATTTTTACTATCTTAGGTCTGTTGACTATTTTTCATATTACCAAAAATAATATTTCGAACTCTCTGATTCAGACTTTAATTTCGACTTGCCAGAATACCCATAATCCCTCGCGTGAGTCTGATCATCGCAAAGGAAAAAAACTTTAACCATTTTTTACACAAATTCTAGAGGTTTCCTCGAAAGATGAAATGTCCCATGGAATGTAGAAATATGTTCTATAGAGATGACCAGTTTTGTTTTGTGGACACCCCTAGTTTTAATGGTATTAAATTTTGCTTGCATCATCTTAGTCACGCTTTCAATGTGTAAGCTGAACTGTCCCTGCCGATTTCAAGCACCCGTTTGTCAGTTTGTAAACGTGTACACTGTGACTGGTGGTATCGTTCAGTAGTATTTGTGTTGTCGGCACCATTAGGCCACACAACATTGTTGTATTGGATACCAAGAAATTTTCAAATAGGGTAGGGCTGGGTGGGCTTTTTTAAAAAAAAATATGCATTACAACATCAAATCATCACACATTGTCTATGTAATTTTATTAATATTTGATACTTTTGCTCTTATTATGAAAATCTTAAAGATAAGTTGCCAAAGTTACACCAGAACACAAAAATATATGAAAAATCGGTTAAAAATCAGGTAAAAACACTTGAAAAAAATAGATTTTTGAAAAATAAAAAAAAAATTAGGGTAGGAATACTTTTGTACAATAGAAACAAAAGACAAATTTTAAAACCATGAAAAACCATATTTCTATTCACTTTACCTAGAAAGACAGTGGTATTCATCGACCTACATTTTTAAAAATCAGAGGCGAGGTGATTATGTTGCCCTTTAAGTTATGAACAGATCTAGAGCTCAATATGGGGAAGTCTCAACACCTGATATAGGTGGAAATCCTTTCACAGTGGTGGGCAGTAACAATGACCTGCATACCGATTGAGAAAAAATTGTCTGAAGTGCTTTTAGTTGATTGTTAAATATCATTACTTCTATTTTTCGCTTGAGTTTAGGTGTACATATTGGTCACTGTACATCTGAAGAATTTGAGTTGAACAATTTTTATTCATTTTCTAAATCAATGTGCACTCTTTTCATTTGGGGATACAGCTTTTCCTGGTTAATATAAAATTTTAAGGGGGTATGGGGTCTGAAAATGAGTAAAAATTGTTCCTAATTCAGAAAATTGAGATAATGTAATGGCTAAATTGTGCAGATTGTAATCTACAAAAATGCTTTTTATTCGATTGCAATCGACATTCGGTTCCCGAATATTGCTGATGGAATGTAAAGAATGTACGAAAATGTGCCAAAATGGCATCATCTCCTATATTTTATCATGTAAAAAAAGGTAAAGGGGTTATATTTAATATATTTAAAGATATTAGTATGAACTATTACGCATTTATTTGGGCTTAAGTCGAAGTAAATTAATACTCATATTATCTTTTCCATAATTTAAAGTAATTACATGGTCACTTAATACTTTAATAATTAAAAAATTTTGTGTATTTTATTGTTTTCTCACGCCTTGCGATTTTAAGAAATTATTTTTAAAAATTATTACAGGACAAGTGATGCACCTATTTCGATGATTCTTTCTTAATAATTATGAAATCAGTATAAAATGAAAGGTTAAAAAATAATTCATATTTCACAGCACAAGCGCCTCAATTTTGTCTAATGTTTCGAGGCCTATAACGCGTTTCGTTAAAATACGCAACAACCAAAACGAAAACGAACGTATCTAGAGAACGCTACAGCTATGACATGACATTTGGCACATTTTAGGCAATATAGGGCTAGTGAACCATGAAGCCAGAATTTTCAAAATTGGTTCTCCAATTTCAAGTACGCCATGAAATTATGCGATTGGTCGACTGCCGGTTTGGCCATGGCAACGGTTTACTGGGGCCAAAATTGTCGTTAACTCATATAGCCTGTGTGGGTTGCAGTGGTGTACCATGGTTTGGTCAATGATCGCTTCTGTTTCAATGACCGGTCCTGTTTCAGTGATCGCACCCCGTTTAACTCAGCGAGCGCGGGCCTCCCGCTAGTTAACATAATAGCAACACCTCTGTTGTCCTCTTTCAATTTATGTCAATATTGGAAAGCCAGGTGGCATTTTCTTTTCATAGTAGATAACTCTTTGAGTAAGTATTGACATGTTATTTAGACCACGGATCGTGTCAATATATTTATAAAAAAGACCTTTAAACTCAGGAACTGCACCCATCCATTATATTGTTATGGGTTCCCGACATACATTGCAAAATTCATTTGTACATGCAAATGTCACTGTTTTTTGTGCATGTGACTTAAGTCTAGACATAATGATTCACGCAGCCCCCCCCCAAGAATACCGCTGGTTTTACAATCTGCCTATAGTTCTCTGTAACCACATTTTGCATTCATTTGATCGTAATCTTAGTCTATACCTTTTTTCTGT